>QANX01000084.1:0-54472 GCA_003254975.1 Ochetophila trinervis
TAGCAATTTATAAATAAATTAAAAAAAAACCATGTTCTTACCTTATTTATAATTATATGTAAATTATAAATATGTAGCAGGGAGTTGGGTTGAAGTGTATCTGAAAAGCTGTGTTAACCTCTTTTATTTTTTGGTAATTAGCTGTATTAACCGCTTGTTGTCTCTCCATGACGCAGCCTTTTTATTTTAAAACTTTCGAAGGGGGTTAGAACAAATTGATGGTCAATGAAATTGAAAAGCTGATAATCTAATACTAGACCAGACGGACCTCAAAGACTACTAGGTTGGTCCAATATTCAAATTTAAGAAGAAGCTCAACTCCACCAAACTTTATTATATGATATATATTATATAAATTTAATTAGGGCAGTTGTGATTTAGTTTGGGGTGAGATTGTACCACTACTAATAGCATTTAATGAACTTGGCCCCAATACTTGTGATGCTTATCTTTCTTACTTGTGATGCTTATCTTTCTTCTTTGTTACTGAGACTATGACACGCAGTGATTGGAAGAAAATTCAATGCTCTTTTTTTTTTATAAAAAAAGAAAATTCAATGCACTCTTCTTACAACCCGTGTTTTATTGAAAAAGATATAACCGCAATGATTAGGCCAAAAACCAATTCATATATATATTTTTTTAATTTTTTTTGCTTCTTTCATAATTTCAGAATTTTTTTTTGATATTTCTGTAAAAATTTCTATCCATAAATTTCTTGTCAATTCTTTCAGATCAATTCCGAAATTTCCACCATAATTTCACAAGAATTTTAGAAGTATACATAAATTTTAATTTGGAATTTTAAAAATATTATTGAACATATATAAGAACCAAAATGAACTAAAAAAAAAGTTAATTTTACATGTAAAAGAGAATATTATAGTAATATAAATGTAAAAAAAATATTATTTGAATCGATTAAAGCATTTTCAATGGCTCTTTCTATTTTTCAAAAGTTATTGCCACATAAAAAAAATAGAGAGTCTAATTTAAATTTTTTTTCTAATGGTTATGTCTAAATAGTCTATTAAGCTGATGTGGCATAAAAAAAAATAGAAAATGTTTAGAAGACTATCTACTTCTAAAGGGTTTGTTAGACTGTCTAATTTATTAATTATTTTTATTTTTATTAATTTTGGTTAACTTTTATATCATTTTTAATTTGTTTTGAATACAACCACTAGAGATAATTTTTAGATAAACATTGTCTATTAAATAGACATTATGCTACATAAGCAAAAAAATTTATATTTTTTCTGCCACATAGACTCCAATGAAAAAAACCATTGGAGATGCACTTACCAGTGAGATCCATATGTTATTTGATAATTTAATTAGCTATTCTAAAAATATCAGTTTTTCCTAATTAATTTTTTAATATAAAAATTTAATATATAATTAAATGCATCCAATTAGTTATTGCCAAATCAATAGATCTCACTGGTAATCATCACCGCTAGTGACATATAAAAAAAATTCTAAATATAATGATGATTGACTTTTTAATGATTTAAAATTTTGGAAACAAAAAATAATTCAACTACATTTAATACTTATATTCATATACTTAGCATGTTAACAACTACATCCATAATTATCAATGAAATATATGTATTTTGATAATTATTTTTCACAATACACAACTAAAAAAAAAAACAATAATTTTCAACCATGGAATTACCAAAGAATTATATGTTGTATTGAGATGATATTTTAGATTTATAATGTACTTGTAGTTGTAATTTATATTTTAATTGATAAATAATTAGATCAAATATTTCTTTTTATCAATAATAGTATATCTAACTGCTATTAGCAAATATTTTAAATTTATTTTTTAAATTATTATAGTTAAATTGATAAATTATTAGTAAAATAAAATATTATCCAGTTTCAATAACAAATTCCATAATTATATAAATTTTCATAATTTTTATGAGATTTTATTGGTATTTTAATTTTTGATATTCCTGTCAAAATTTTATGATTTGAAACTGTTGATATTTCCATCAAAACGCTGATATATTGAACCTGGTTTTATTAGCTTCCAAAACCGTAAAGCTTATCTTTTCAATTTGGTGTGTCATCAAGTAATATCCCGATGACAACTTGAAAGGTAAGTCTTAGATTCTAATATCAACATGCATTCATCTTTAAGAAAAAAACAGAAAAGA
This sequence comes from Ochetophila trinervis, assembly GCA_003254975.1. Classification (NCBI taxonomy): domain Eukaryota; kingdom Viridiplantae; phylum Streptophyta; class Magnoliopsida; order Rosales; family Rhamnaceae; genus Ochetophila; species Ochetophila trinervis. The sequence continues at coordinate 2,178 of QANX01000084.1, forward strand.
ATTTCTTATGTTAAGTTTTCTAATGTGACCAATTCACTAATGTTTGATTGACATTTGACACCTTTTGAAGTAAACCTCTGCTATAGGTGTATAAGTGATTATTCTGAAACTATATAGTTACTTTTATCATTAAGCCATACTTCAATATGAAATTAATTGGGTTAAAAAAAATCACACATATTTTAGTTTTTAAATGAAACTGCAATTTAAAATTTTTGTTTGCACTAAATTCCAAAATAAATTTATAAGAATATATCAATAGTTCATTTGGATAAGAATTATATATAAAATCCATATTCTTAATCACGAAGTAGAAGCGTGGAAGTAGTAAGACGTTGTTATCATGGATTAAATAATCTCACTATCATAACTTTTCTGTTGCTAAAATATCATACTTTTTTATTTTCAAAACTAGCAAGTTCATACAAAAGGGTGCTATTAAGCATTTGAGGGTGTAGCTCAGTGATAGGAGCCAACCGAATTTTCACATCTGTGAATATCGAAGTTGAGATTTAAATTTTAGTAGTCCAATTTAAATTTAAGTGTTATTTTCCGCTACTATTGCACGAGAGACAAAAAATTTTTAATAAACTCCCAATATAGATTCTTAAAAAAAATATTTAAATTTGACATACTCACCTAATAATTTCTAAATTTATCACCCCAGATTTTTTTTTTCCTACCAAAAAAGGTGCAATCAAATTGCATGGTTAAAGATAAAAGAGAGGAAGAAGAAGGATGCGTGTGTGTATAAAGAGTAATTACATGATATAAAGTTAGAATGAGAGTGAGAGTGAGAGTATGAAAAGGTGAAAACCGTGCGATGCCTTGGCAACAAGTTTGCGTGTGAAAAGCAGAAAATTGGTTCAAAGCCTAGTGAGAAATAATAAGAGAGTCTCTTTTCTGATTTTCATTTTTTTATCCACACGGATTCGGTGCCACGCCGCACTATCACATCCATTATGAACTACGCACAGAGTGATGGGTCCAGATCAAGGCGTGTGAGTCTCACGCTACAAAGGGGAGCGTGCAGTTTGATTTTCTCATGATTGCTTTGTTAAAAAGGCGGTCAATCTATAGTCGTGAAATTAATTAATTATTCTTGGTTAATAAAAAATATCTTTATTACTCTTTTCTATTCCGGAGTCTCTCTTTCTCACTCCATTATCTCTTGAGAAAACTGAGACAAAAAAAATTAAAGTAATAATGAAGGACCCCAAAAGAAAGAAAAAAAAAATGAATAAACAAAGAGAAAGATGACACAAAAAGGAAAGCAGATTGCCCTGCACAGAAAGCATTTTCCAGAAATCCTTGCAAACTGATAGTACTTCCAACTCTCAATTTTCCACAAATTCTCTCTCTCTATCTATCTATATATATATATATATATATCTTAAGCAATAAAACAAACACCTCTTGCCCCTTTTATTTTTTTTTCTCACTCTCCTCTTTCTGTACCCCATCCATTGATTAAAAAGAAAAAAATTACTCTATTTGGGTTTTTGAATTAGTATTTATTATGCACTCTGTAATATTTGAAAAAGTCGGTTCCAAATTTTTACCTTTTCTTTTTGAATTTCTTTATTGTTTTATAAATGTTGGGTATTTTTTGTAGGGATACATTGGTTAGGGATTCAGATAGATAGAGATAGAAAGGAGAGAGAGAGGGGAGGAAAGGAAGAGAAAATGGGGGTGGCTCTTGTGAAGGAAGGGATCTGATATTTCCTTTTCGCGTTGAATTCTCCTAATAGCTTTTTGTGTGACACATACACACACACACAAATACTTGGAGAGAGAGAGAGATAAGAGAGCTTAAAAAAGGAATATAGATCCCATAAGAAAGTAAAGCTGAGCTATTACTTTCTTGATTTTGTTTGTGTTTGCGAAAAGCCATTTTTTTGATTGATTTTTCCCACCCTGAAAATGCAAATTTGTCTAAGTTGAAAGCGTTTACACCTTGACCATTTTCGATTGCTGCTTTAGTGGGGTATTATGCAAATAAAGTCCTAAATTTCCAGATTATCTTTTCCAGCTCCTCCTCTTCCTTTTATAAAACTAAAACCGCAGAGACACAGAGAGAGAGAGAGAGAAACGAAAAAAAAAGATAGCAAGAGAGATTTTTCCCCTTTTTTTTTTTTCATTTTTATTTGTTTCTTTCATCTGGGGTTTGTTAGAAAATTCCGTGAACAAATTTTCTATCCGTGAAATGAGAGCAGGTTTGAGTACGATCCAGCAAACCCTGACGCCGGATGCGGCTAGCGTACTCAACCATTCGATCGGCGAGGCAGGCCGTCGAAATCACGGCCAGACGACGCCTCTTCATGTGGCGGCGACGCTGTTGGCCTCTCCTTCTGGGTTCCTCCGGCAAGCATGTATCAAGTCCCATCCCAATTCTTCACACCCTCTCCAGTGCAGAGCTCTCGAGCTCTGCTTCAGCGTGGCTCTGGAGCGTCTTCCCACCGCCCAAAACATGAGCCCCGGCATGGAACCCCCTATCTCCAATGCCCTCATGGCGGCCCTGAAGCGCGCTCAGGCTCACCAGCGCCGGGGATGCCCCGAGCAGCAGCAGCAACCTCTGTTAGCCGTCAAGGTCGAGCTCGAGCAGCTCATCATATCCATACTCGACGACCCGAGTGTGAGCCGAGTCATGCGCGAAGCCAGCTTCTCCAGCCCCGCCGTGAAAGCTACTATCGAACAGTCTCTGAATTCTTCTGCTTCTGCCTCTGCCGCCGCCGTCACCAATTCGTCTCCAATTGGATTTGGATTCCGGCCCACGGCGGTGGCTGCGCCGAGCCGGAATTTGTACTTGAATCCGCGGCTGCAGCAGCAGGGAAGCGCGGCGCAATCAGGGCAGCAAAGAGGGGAGGAAGTGAAGAAGGTTGCGGATATATTGACGAGGACGAAGAAGCGGAATCCGGTATTGGTTGGCGATTCGGAGCCAGAGGCTGTGATAAAAGAGCTTCTGAGGAGGATTGAGAACAAAGAATTGGGAGAAGGGTCGCCTCATAATGTTCAGGTTGTTTCTCTGGAGAAGGATCTCTGTCCGGACAGGACACAAATTCTGGGAAAAGTGAAAGAGTTGGGGGCTTTGGTCGAGACTCGGATGGCTAATTCCAATGGCTCAGGGGTTATTCTCGATTTGGGTGACTTGAAATGGCTTGTGGAGCAGCCCGTGAGCTTCGGAGGAGTTCAACAGGTTGTTTCGGAGGCTTGTCGTGCCGCGGTGGCAGAGGTGGCAAAACTTTTGGCCAGGTTCGGCGAGGATGGTGCCGGTTCAGGCCGGCTTTGGTTGATTGGGACTGCTACATGTGAAACATTTTTGAGATGCCAAGTCTATCATCCTTCAATGGAAAATGATTGGGATCTACAGGCAGTGCCAATTGCAGCTAGAGCGCCTCTTCCGGGATTGTTTCCTAGGTATTTTTGGTGTTCTTCCTTGCAAATTAGACCAATTTTTTTTATATGTTCTATCAACGTCTGAACGTCGGCGTTGGATTATCCACCATATGATGGTCATCGTGTCGTGCTGTTTGAATATGTTTGTTTATGTAGCTTAAATGATTTTAGCATGTATGCTGGAAATGGTATCATGAATTGCTGTTTATGGAATCCTTGAGTTGTGTCTTTCTACTTTGGAAAGTTAATTATGATCTAAAAATCTTACAGATTTTCCCATCTAATTTTTTTTCTTGTTTTGGAGATCTTGATTCTTTGAGTGGGATTCAAATTCTTGGTTTTCACTGTTCATGTCCCAGAATATTCTACATTGGGTACTTGTTCTTATTTCGGTTCTAGTTTTGTCCAACACATGGAGGTTGCCTTTGTTAGCTTTGGTACGATTATATGATGCTGTTGAAATTGAATCACAATTTTCTTTATTTAGGCTTCAAGAGCATGATCATCCTAGCTCTTGTGCATTTGGTACTTAATGAATTGACTTCCGATATTTATTAATCTCTAGGATTGGGACCAATGGAATTCTTAGCAGTTCAGTTGAATCGCTTTCTCCATTGAAGGGTTTTCCAACAACAATTGCTCCGCCGAGGCGGTTGTCTGAGAACTTGGATCCCTCTCGAAGAACAAGTTGCTGTCCACAATGCATGCAGAATTATGAAAAGGAACTAGCAAAAGTTGTAGCCAAGGAGTCTGAGAATCCATCTTCTGATATAAAACCAGAAGCAGCTCGACCACTGCTACCGCAATGGCTGCAGAATGCTAAAGCCCGTGATGGTGATGTTAAAAGCTTAGATCAGACGCAGGTTAGTTGAGCTCAATTAAACTATGAGCCTAATTAATTATGTTTCTTTTTCTGTCTTCTTGTGGGTCTTAATAGATCTTTAAAAAAACAAATTACAAAAAAAATAAAATATAATAATAATAATTAGATTGACTTTTTAATCTTGTGTTGTAACAGACTAAGGACCAAGAATTGAATTTGAAGCAGAAGACTCAAGAATTGCAAAAGAAATGGAGCGAAACATGTTTCAATCTTCATCCTAGTTTTCATCAGCACACTTTCAGCTCCGAGAGAATGGCTCCGACACCACTCTCGACGACGGGTTTGTACAATCCAAACTTGCTTGGTCGACAACCTTTCCAACCCAAGTTACAACTGAATAAAAACCTTGGGGGATCTCTGCAATTGAACATAAATCCGCCAGCACCATCACCATCACCATCACCAGCGCCATCTCCGGCGCTGAACCAACCATCTGAACGGACAGTATCCCTACCGGGAAGCCCTGTAAGGACTGACCTGGTTCTTGGTCAAACGAAAGTCTCAGACGCCTCCCCAGAGCAGACTCACAAAGAACGTATCAAAGACTTCAGGGGCTGCATACCTTCAGAACCACAAAACAAGCTACCTGAAGTGTTGCAGAGTGATAATAAGAATCTATGCCAATTAGATGCTGATTCATTTAAGAAACTCTTGAAAGGTTTAATGGAGAAGGTATGGTGGCAGCAGGAAGCAGCTACCTCTGTGGCTGCGACCATGACACAGTGCAAATTGGGCAATGGCAAGCGACGTGGTGCTGTAACTAAGGGAGACATGTGGTTATTGTTCATGGGTCCTGACAGGGTTGGCAAGAAGAAGATGGCCTCAGCTCTTTCAGAGCTAGTATCTGGGTCAAACCCGGTGATGATCTCTCTTGGTTCACGGAATGGGGGTGGGGAATCGGAGATGAGTTTTCGTGGTAAAACAGTTCTTGATCGGATTGCAGAGGCGGTTAGGAGGAACCCATTTTCAGTAATCATGATCGAAGACATCAACGAGGCGGATTTGCTAGTTCGCGGGAGCATAAAAAGGGCAATGGAAAGAGGTCGTCTCGCAGATTCTCATGGCCGTGAAATCAGTCTGGGAAATGTCATCTTCATTCTCACAGCAGATTGGTTGCCGGAGAATCTCAAATACTTATCAGATGGGGCTCCTCTGGAGGAAACGAAGCTCGCCAATATAGCCAGAGGGAATTGGCAATTGAGGCTATCCCTTTGCGAGAGGTCCGCAAAACGGCGAGCCAATTGGATTCATGACGATCATGAGAGAGCTGCAAAGCCAAGGAAGGAGACGGGTTCAGGCCTAGCGTTTGATTTGAACGAAGCTGCGGATATGGAAGACGAGAAGGCAGATGGGTCTCACAATTCGAGCGATCTCACAATCGAACATGAAGATGAACATGGCCTCAACCACAGGCAATCACTTACAGGGTCGTCGTCGGTTCCACGAGAACTGCTCGATAATGTAGACGACGCTATCGTCTTCAAGCCGGTGGACATCCAGCCCATTAGGAGCACCATCACAAACTCCATAACCAAAGGGTTTTCGTCCATCGTCGGAGACAGAGTGTCGTTGGAAGTTGAAGAAAACGCAGTGGAAAAGATACTGGGTGGGATATGGCTTGGACGGACGGGTTTAGAGGAATGGACGGCGAAAGTACTGGTTCCGAGCTTCCAGCGTCTCAAGTCAAGTCTTCCAGCTGCATCATCCGATGAGTCATCCATGGTGGTTAGGCTCGAATCCGACGGTGATTCGGATAGCCGGAGATGTGGTGATTGGTTGCCCGGAAACATCAAGGTGGTGGTGACCGATGCAGGATGCTGATGTGGAAGACAGGGATGGTATTTTCCCACTTTATGTTGGATATAAATGTAAATATGATCAGCTGTTTGGCGGGGTAGTCAAAATACGTAAAGAAAAAAAGAAAAAGAAAAAAAAAACCGTTAGTAAGATGGAGACGCTGGATTGGTACACGGAAGCTTTAACAGCCAGAAAAAGTCTCATCCCTTTTTTCTTTATTTTTTTAGTTTTTCTTTTTTTGTTAGTATTATTTATTAATTTCTTTTATGTCTAAAATTTTATAGGAAATTATAATCATAAATATTTATTAATTACATGGATGATGATTAATAAGACGAGGTATTCCTCTTTTTGGTTTTTTCTTTTTTTCTACACAATAACCAAAACAAAAGTGTGTTTTCTGGAATATTTGAGCTCGCATTTGTTTGAGAAAAGGTGTATGGGATACTATTCGATTACGGGTGCCACGTGGTCCCCGCTGTAACTTTCACGTGGCCTCGAATCCCCAACGAATTCGATCAGAGAGAGAATGTATGAGGAGCCGTGCTTGGTGGTCGCATCATGCGAGCGCAGTGTATCTGCATTTCATACATCCTGCGGCATGAGAATCGTTGGTGCCCTTACGATCAGATGACTTCGGGTTACGTTGTTCAAGTCAACGCGATAGTCAAAGACGACAACTGCATTTTAAAATATATTTATTTCATTGTAACAAGCGGATAATCTTTAAAAAAGAAAAAAACTACTAATTTTAAGTTTAGAACTTTTTTCTTTTCTTTTGTATGATATTTTCATCTTATAAATAAATAAAATTTATTTATATTTTGATTTCCAAAGAGAATAAATGGTTTTTTGGTGAATATAGAGAAGAAATTGTTGTTTAAAACGAAGATGTTTAACTACTCTTATACAAGACAGAGAGAAAAAATCTTGATATAGAAAAGCATTATGATTTGATTTTGCAAAGTTGAAATTCAATGTGAGGTTTTTGGAGGTTTCTTTATTTTTTTCCCTCTTTTTTTGTGAACTTAAATTACAAATATACGATGCATGCATTTCATTAATGTATTTGAAAGGGATTTGATATTGACATGCATTAGCATTATATCAAAACGATGCAATCTTTCTCTGTCCTTAATTTTTTCTTTCTCTAGTCTAACTGGTGATATGATATCAATTTCATGAAGAAAAATATACACAAGTTTATTTTATTTCTTTTTTTAAAGTTTTCTAAACAATTAAGTGACATCATAATCACGTTAGACATAGATTATATACGAAAAAACTCTATCCATGTGGATGTGTATGTTTATAGACTATACGTATGTATGGATGGACACATATGGAATTCATGGCCGGACCGCATAAGGCACCAGCAGACAATGAAGCTCTTTATTTGCATGGTGATCACTTTCAATCTTCAATCTCCCTTAATTGAGAACGATCTCTCATTTTATTTCAAATTCAAAGATAAGACCCTCCATGTTTGCACTCTCTCTCTCCTCTATTCTACTTATACTTGTGTTTGTAGCCGTCTCAAAAGCCAAACAACATTATAGCCATACAATATCATTCATATTATCATAAAATATAAAAAAAATATAATAATTTATTTTTTATTAATTTAAACTTACAATATCAATGATAAAGATTTAACAATTTAAAACCCAGTTCAGAAGTAAAATTAAATTTAAAAATTTAAAAAAAAAAAACTTAAAAAAAGCCATATGGCATATCGACGTGTAAAAAAAATATTAAAAAAAATATAATAATATAATAATCCACTTTAATCGGTAATTCAATAATCACCACTAGCTTTAACGCATAGCAAACCCTCATTAATGGCAAAGGCTTTCTATTTTTGAAACCGACATTATTTTGTTCTGAACCTGGACAAAAAGAAACCAAAACATGTCCAAAAAGACAAAAAGTGATGCTTCCTTCCTACTCCATATTTAATATACCCATATTATATATAATACTTATATTAATTATACACTTATGAAACCCTCATGATCTTAACCCTACATGCATGTGTTCTCATTTAATACCCACAGAAGCTTTTTTCCAAATCCTCAAACTCTTAGTCTCTCTCCTATTATTTATGACTTTTTTCCCCCAAAGTTCCTTGCTCACGAGGGCTGAAATTTTTTTTAACAAATTATCACAAAGTGGTCTTTAAATTTTCTTAAAGTATTTAATCTAAAAAAAAATTAATTTTCGTTGATTAATTGTTAGCCAGGAAGAATTTTAAAGAAGATGTAACTTTTTTCCTTTTCATAGAAATATAAGGATTTCAATTTTTTTGTAAGAAGGTATACAATCATAAAGTTAATTAAAGATTAAAGATTAAATAATTATTTTGTATTTTTACCTTCAAAGAATAATTTTATTGATTAATTTTTCTGTAAAAATGCAAATAATTTATTTATACTCACTTTTTCGCCTATAGAGTCAGACTCAGTCATAAATCTCATTTCCTTATTTGAAATGAAAAAGTCCTTCCTTTATGTATATGTTGACAAGAATGCATAATTATATTTCAAATTTTGGAATATAAAATTGCCTACACGCCTTTCACATATGACCAAGAAAATAACCAAAACCTTTTGATGACTTTTTGTACTCAAAAGAAAAGAACCCTCAAAATGTGCCAAAATTTCCATTCACATGTTCTTTTTTCTCTTTCTTGGTCCTTTAATATACTCCACATTCAATTAAGCCACCTATCTAACCCATCATTCTCAATTTCGGAACTAAAAATTTGAACATTTTTTGGGTCATCAGGAAAAAAGAGAGAAGGAAAAAAAATGATCGAGGTTGTGTTTTTTTTTCTAATGGGAAAAAAAGAAAAGAAAATAAAATGTATACATTGTAGTCAAACAGTAACGCTAGGCGTTCATCCGAGTGCTGATCAAATACGTCGAACCATTGATTTTGCCAAGTTGGGCAAATACATGTACTATATATGTTTTAGGCATGTTTGAATTGAAAGCCAGCGATCCTTTTTCTTTTTTCTTTTTTTTTGCTTTTTTTTTTTATAAAAAAGAAAAAAGATTATTTTTCAATAGGACAACGTTGATGGAAGCAACAGGTTTGAGAAATATTGAAGATTTGTTAATAAAAAAATGGATAAGTAAAGTGGACGCAACATAAAATGACAAAAACGTTATTGTCATCAATGACTAATATTATTACAAAAAAAGCAAATTAATGGAGTTCCTTCCATCATCACCATCACCCAACCGTGCATGTGTTATTATTTTCCCTTCTTTTGACTCCCAAATCCCAATCTTTCCTTTTTTTTACTCCCCTAAAATTCCATCCGTAACACTTTTTCCCCCTTACAAAATAAAATAAAATAAATATATTTACATTTCACCCCCTCAACTACAGTACATTTCACATTTTACCTCCTAAACTAAAAAGATAAAAAATAAAATCATGGTACCCCTTAAAAAAAAGTATAACTTTTCATGTTAGTTAACTCTAACAATATGCAGTTCGATCAATAGATGAATTTTTATGAGATTAATTAATTACTTTATTTTTATTTTTAGAAAGTGTGTATAATTAATGACTAATTTTGCTATGTCGACTAACCTGTCAAGAAAAAAAAAATAGTATGACAATATGTGAAGGTTTTTTTTTTTTTTTTAATTTGGAAACAAATTAAATACAAAACCCAGTACAGTTCATAAGCTTAAAATAAGAGAGAAAATATTATATGCAACAGTTATCATATATCATCCGTAATGTGTTACTCTCAATTATTGCCTTTTATAATGTAAATTTAATAATTTATAATTATATACAATTTCATATTATAATAAATTAAAGCATATAGATTATACATGAATATCAATATGTATTTGATAATGAATGATTTATTACACTACATTCGGCTGCATATAATTTATTTTTGAGTAAAATATATAACTTTTATGAGAACTGATGAGATACTTGGAATAAAATAGCATCATGGAGAATTTATTAGAATTTGGAATATGTCTGATATCAATTAGAAAATCAGAGATACATATACGTCCATTTTCTCTGATTATTTGAATTTGTCTTCTTCTAATAAGGAATAAACTCTAAATGTACCTTGTGATATTATATAGAACAATTAAGGTGGATATGTTTATATATATAATTCAGGGTGTTTTTATCAATTCATTAGGAGAATATTAAAGCATTGAAAAGAATAAGAAAAATAATAAAATAAAACAAATTGAAAGCAAAGGGAGGTAGAGAGATAAGGAGGTAGTGTGACAGAATATAGTTGATCACAAGGAAAGCTCCAGTTGGTTTGTCTGGATACAGAAAAAGCAGATGAGAGAAAAAAAGCAGTGTGGCGTTTTCTTCTCCAACCCACATACCTTTACACCTTTATGCTTGTGTCCCCTTCTTCATGTCATTTCAGCCTTTTTGGAATAAAGACAAACACCCAACCACTCTCTTTCGTCGCCACCAATAGACCACATTAATTTAATCTTTTTTTATTTTGTCTTTTTTTAATAAAACCCTGTTTTTTCTTCCAAGCCACACAAATACTACACCATCCATGTGCTTCCTAACCAAAACAAGAACAAAATTAACTTCAAAATTAAGTATATTTGTTTTGTACTATATACATATATTACATATGGGATCATATGTTACTGTACCAGAGAAAAATATAAAATACATATGATCCCATATACAAATACAATAACATAAAATGAATCTAAAAAGAATCAGACTAAATACACATATACAAACTTAACGGACATTCATATGAAAATAAGTGTTATAAAAAAATATAATAATTCATTTCTTAATAACTTTTAAAAAAATGGTATTTCAACTCTCAAACTTTACAATATATATATATATATATATTAATTACGAATAATCATAAGTAACCTGTTCTAAATTTAATCAAAATTTGGATGAAATCTCTTTTGTTTTTTTTTTTTAAATATATTGTATTTCTAAAAAAAAAGTGACGTGAATATTAATTCTATTATAGAATTAATGTCATATACATGTGGCTTTCCATGTGATATAAATATGAAACAAACATACCTTTTTTGGGGTTAATCAATAAGGGACACTTTTTTTTTTTTTGATGAAAATCAACAAGGGACACTTACATCACTATATGTGAATATGTGTGATAATAGCCAACACTTTTAATTTTGGTACCATTCACCAAAAACAAAAAAAAAAAACTTTTAATTTTGGTACCACGCATATTGTTACAATATTGAAAAGAGTGACTTTAGTTATGAAATCAGCAGCACTACCATGTCTAAATTAATAAAATACTTTTGTAAGTTTGGTTTGGTATTGTTGTAGCTTCTAAGAAAATCGGTTTTAGCTACGCCTGCAGATAGAATCACATGTTACTTAATGGATAACTATAAAGGTGAAAAATATTTAATGTACAAAAACTCAAAACTTATAATAATAATTTTACTATTTAAAGAGGAAAATATTATACAAGAGACTCCTCAAATTCTATAAAATTGCAAATTGAAAAAAAATGGTACATGCAAAAATTCTATATTTAAAAAAGTTAAACGATATTAATAAACCCAGGACAAGAATGACATTAACTATATTACTAAAGGTTAAAATTGGCATTCTAGATCTAGGCAATCAGAGAAGCTATTATTTTGCTATTACTCAAAATTAGCTTTTAGAGGATATAGATTCTTGTTTAATTATAATTGTTAAATTTTACCAAACACCTAAACTAACTTGTGATTTTTTGATAATCCATTTTTTTGGTAAATATCAATTCATTAAACAAAGGAAAGACAACAAAAGAGGCAACCCTCGTACCGAGGACGCAAAACCTACTCACTTCCCATTTTTTTGATAATCCATTTGAGCTTAAAAAGCAATCCCAAACTGAATCTTGGAAATTTTAGTAAATTCTTATGGAAATAGTTGCATCAATCACATGGTATATGACAAGCATGCTCAACATATATATATATATATATAGAGAGAGAGAGAGATTGTTTAACATGCATCATGAACATTTATAAATGGTATGATGGCAAGAGAGTTGTATTGGTTATGTATGGGTCTTTAATTGGTCCAGCAAACAACCAGACAAACCTAAATGCTACTACAGGAATTCCTGAAGTTACCCCAAATGGCAACCAAATAACCAATATGTGTTTCAAGCATATGAGTTCCCTCTTATCTTATCCACGCTTTCTAGTGTGAATATAATTTCTTCTTCGTGCATATATATGGACACGCGCGCGCACACACACACTAGACACCTGTCTTTTTGCTGTTCTTTCATGTACTCTTCATTATTCATATATACAGTTCTTAGCATTCATACAAATATATATTTACATTATTTGCTTCGCCAAATTGGCCAAATAAATATAAATTTGGTGCATAAATACTCACACATATACATACAAAATTCTCTTAGCACTTGAAAATATAGCCAATCAAGTCTTCACACCTGCAAGTATGGAAGTTGAGGTTTGAGTCTTGGTTGTTTCATTTGGACTCAAGTGCTCATCTCCACTGCTACCGCACGAGATGGAGGGAGTTTCCAGTTAAATGGGCCCCTAGTGTGGACTCCCACTGGATTGAAAAGACACACGAGTCTCACTAGATAACTCTTGAGTCTATGACCTCGCTACGGATATATTCTTTTTATTTGACCAAAAAAAAAAAAAAGATTATCTTATTTGGATCCTTCGGGAAAATTTTGGTGTGACGGTTCATACCAAATATATATATATACACACATGTAATATATTATACTGTGTAACATTGTTCTTTGCCGGTGGAGAAATGTAAAGTTGGACTTGCCGTTCAGACATAAACTTTACATCGTTTCCATTGGACTCGGCCTGAAAGGCCCGTGCCTCAGTCCTTAGCGTGTTTCCATTGGGTACGGCCTGAAAAGCTTGCACCTGTTGTTCCTCCTAGCAGTTAGTCGACCTTGCGCCATTCGACGCAGCTTGGGTTGTCTACACCTGCTAGCGCAACAATTCCAAGATTCCTTGCAACGTTTGCTGCTGGGTCTCCTGATATGCTTCCATCTTCCGAGACAGCTCGTGGATCGAATCCTGAGTCGTGTCCGGAGCCTTTCCAGCTTCCCTTTCAATTTCATCCTCATCCGACACGTTTCGACTTCTAATACAGCCATGGTTGTTGGATTTATGATTCTTGGAACGAGTCTGCACCATTTTCTCAGTCGAAAAAAGATGTTCCACCGAGCGTGCCAAAAGATATGTTGGTGTAAAACACAACAATCAGTCGTCTCAAGTGTGAGAGTGTGCCACTTCGAATCTATAACATTCCAAAGAAAAAGTAAAGTGTGCGCCAATAAATATCAAACTTAATCAAACGACTGTATTAATTACTGAAAACAAAATAATTAAATGGTTACAAATGCATTTCAGATCAAAAGACTTTTAATTAAAATTTTCAACTAAAACGCTTGACTACTCAAAGTAAATTCTAACGAGAATGAACTAAGTAGTCTATATTTTTTGTGTGTGTAGATGCGCGAGTCTGGACTTTTCAATATTGAAGAATCTTCAATTTATAAGTGAAGAAACTCCAGGATGTTTGATGCGCTTCCGATGTAGGACTTTTTGTTGATTTCAACTTCCAAATGCAGTATTTATACTTGTACAACTTTAATCTCTTTTCATATTTAAACAATGTGGTATAAGTATAAATTCACTTAAATTTAAAAATAATATTTTTATTTATATTAATTTAAAAAATTTAAATATATGATCCAAACAATATATATGAAAAGCTTTGCTATCCCTTTCAATCTTTTTACCTTGTATTTAGATCCGCGAACAATGTATAAAGAAAAAAGATTCCAGATATATATAAACCACAACTTTGGGCATGAAAAAATTCATATATATCCGAATCCGAGGTTATAGTGTGCAGCATATGTTATATAGCATTCTGTACATGTGTAAGATTCCTCATGTGGGTTCCATTTGGAACTTAATCATCAACTCAAACACACATCCAGTATCACACTGACAATTTCATAACTATTATATCTTGCACTCCATCGTCAACAAATATGTGGATCCCACTTGGGTGAACCCCCTGAAAATTCAACAGGGGTTTATGCATGAAACTCTTCCATATCAAGTAATTTTTTGCATATCAGGTAATTTTTTCCATATCATGTAATTTCTCCATATCAAGTAATTTTTTGCATATTAGGTAATTTTTTCCATATCATGTAATTTTTTCCATATCAAGTAATTTTTTGCATATCAAGTAATTTTTTTCCATATGAAGTAACTTTTAGTAATTTTTTTTTAGGGGTTTCCATGAACCCTTTCAAACAAGGGGGTTCACTTGATAGATGTCCCAAATATGTATATTACAAAACGATAAGAAAAGCCTGCAGCTAACCACGTTCTCAGTTCACCATTGTACCAGCATCGGATTCATAAATATTTTTCAATTTATATATATAGTCGCATATATGTTATTTGTGTTCAATTCACATCAAAATTAAAGTCTATAGTATATATTTCTTTTCAGTCTCACCACTTTTTTATTATCATGTGAATATGGCCTTCCAAATTTTATTTTGACCTGGTAGGCCATATTTCATTAATTAAATTTTTTTTAACCTTTTTTTTTTTAACGTAGATCAGGTCATTTTTAGAACTCAAAAGGATACTAAAAAAGTTTAGTTACGCCTTAATATACGTGTATTTTCATTAAATATGGTTTTGATTGCACATTGAGTTATATATTCTCACTTATTATCACTGTTTCTAAAAACATAACCAATTGGGAAGCTGAACAAATTTATATATATTTATATTCTTTAACAAAAATAAGTACCACTCTCAATATATGCACGTTGAATTTTTATTGATCTCACAAATTTAAACTGATAAAAAATAAATCATCATATATTTTATAGTTAATCTCTAATAATTTTTTTTATATATAAATATATTTGAGTCTTTATAAGTAGATATTCAGTCATGCTTTTTTTGTATGTTTAAATTTATTTTTAATTTTAAATATAATTATTAAATTTTAACTGTTAAATATTTTGTTCTTTTAGCATATTGTATTATCCATCGTATTATAAATTTAAATTGATAAAAAAAATTATCATCTATTTTTTATTATATCTTTAACAATGTGCAAGTGGCTATAGATTATTCGAACTCAAACACATAGCTACGCATAGCTAGCTAGGTAACATTCCTGAAAACCCAAATGGTTTATATATGTGACTTTTTATATAAATAGTAATCGAAGAAGCAAAGACTAAATAAATGATGACTTAAAATTAATGGTTGGGATTTGTTAATTAACAAGTAAAGAAATGTACCATGGCTTAATTGATTAACATTTCTCGAGGATGCTAAAGTAAATTAATCAAAATATAAAATTAATTTACTCGATAATGATTGCTATGTATAGGGATGTATTTCCACTATCCCAACATTTACACCCTAAAGTCCCATGTCAAAAGGGGCTAAGGATGGGGCAGCAGTAGTGGTAAGTCAAAAAGTAAAGGGGTTAAAAGGCAGGTCAGAAAGCAGAAACACATATTTAAAAAAAAGAAAAAAGGACATATTATTATATTTCTAGAAGAGTGAGTGAGCGACCGAGCGAGCGAAGAAGAGAAGGAAATTAAAGGGTTAAGACCATGCGTGTCGGCGGCTCACGCTCATGTGGATAGGTTAAGACCATGGAAATGGTCCAAATGATCACTCTGAGCCCACTTTTTGATTCGACCACCCAACCACTTTTCAACCGTTAAAAAGGAGGTTCCCCAAAGGCCGGTGCATAACTTTACCACGAAATTTCCATGCTTTGCATAAACACCTTTTTCTAAAGCCAAACAAAGAGGCCAGTGTGAACCATTACTTTCTCTCCTCGTATTAAAGCTGATTGAGACCTCCTCACCCAGCCCCTATCTTTTCTCTCTCTCTCTCTCTCTCTCTCTCTATGTATATATATATAAAGATCTATGACTTTGGATTTACCAACTTTCTGTTCTTCTTTTTTCTTTTCATTTTTCCATTTTAATTTTTTGGTATATGGGTGATTTGGTCATTAAACGTACATGAATTAATTACATATTCATTATATAGATATGTATATATACACTCTAGCTGGCTACATAGGCAACATTATTGTAAAGCAGAATATTTGGTCGATTCGAAAATTATGACTTGTCAACCTGCAATGAGATACGTCACATGTTTTGTTACATTATTCCCCATCAAAATAGGACTAATTGAATTATTAGCACAACTGTTGTGAAATGCTTTTTTTTTTTTTTTTGACAATGATTTTGCTTATTTTACTTCAAATCTAGTTTACACAAGATGGGCATGAAAATCGACTTAATTAACTAATCTCCTTAGTGCTGACCCTCTTTTATTATATTTTTTTATTATATCATATACATGTATCATAGTATGCATATGGATATGTATGCATGGCGAACGGGGATGGTATACATATATGCAAGCAAAATGCATCTAGCTAGCTGGGTCTAAGGGAATGGGTAGAAAAAGTGGAAAAGGTGGCCTAAATGATAAATGTAATAGTTAGGATAATTTCCTTAAAATTCAACATAAGACAAAATAAACATAAAAGGATGGAACATAGTTTGTATTAGTTAAGCGGAGGCTTTTAACCTACTTTGGCTATTGTTTTTCTTTTGTCATGTTCTGAAAAGGGGGAGATCAAAGTCCACAATCAACTCCCACCCACCTATATAGATATTATATCTATATATATTTTATATATTTATACATATCCAACCATTATAACTCTCACTCTTTATGTAGGGTCAACTTGGTTTACCTAAACCCTTAAAAAGAAAAGGATTGTCTTGGAAGAAATACTGAATGCATCAACTTTTTCTCCAATACCTTTAAAAAGAAGATGCTGACATCTGAAGTCTGAATTTTTGTAGTGGGAAAAAAGATAAAAAGGAGCTAGGATGAAAAAGGTGGGGATCAATAATCGATTTATTTTCCCATTGCTTAAATTATTCAATTTTTTATTAGAGCATCAATTATGCCTTTTCCATTTATTTAAACAATAAACTATTTAAATTATTATTATTTTATTTGAGGATCGCTTGGGGAAGTAAACTAATTGATGGATGGGGAAGAAATATTTGGATGGAATAATTATAATAATAAAAAATGGGAATGAGAGATTTTGGATTTTTATGAGGCAAAGACAAGTATATGACAAAGCACAGCATGCCCTTTTCTTGCTCATCTTTTTGTAGATATGCAGGCTTTCTGACCACCATGCTTACCTGTTTCTTCTCACCCACATTTTAAACTAATAATTCAATTAACTTTTCCCTCACCTTTTCCTCTCAATTGTTTAGTGGGTCTTTAGCCAGTTTGGTACTCTCTTTTTTCACTGATGAGAAGGGGTCTAATATCTTTTCAAAAAGAATTGCTTTCAAGATTACAATAAGATTGGAATATAAGCAACCCAGCCCATTTTGAGTCTTTTTCCTTTTTTACATATATTGTTTATTAGGCTAAACTAGGCTGAGGATCTGTCATCCCCAAATCTTCCCTGTTATTTTTCTTTTTTCTAACTCTTTCTGTAGTTTTCTAACTCTCAAAGTCTCTATACATATATATTGATCTGATTTGGCAACCTAAACTTGTCAGTTATCAGCATATGGCAATAAATTTACTCCAACTGGACTTGACTTAATTAATAAATTAAAAAAGGGCAACCCACATAAATTGAATATTATATATATATATATATATAAATTCTCAGCTTAAAAAGGTGTGTAGATATTTGATTGCATTAAAATTAGACCTGGTAATGTGTCGTATCGTGTCGTGTTCGTGTCGTGTGGTATTCGTGTTCGTGTTAAAATTTTTTTACCCAAACCTAACCCATTAAGCTTTCGTGTTAAAATATATAAACCCAAACCCGTTCATAAAATTATCGTGTAACCCGTTACCCAACCCGTTAACACGTTAAACTTATTTTCAAAATTATTTTTTTAAAAAATAAAAAATATATTTAATTTATAATTTATAGTCCATACTAAAAAATAATGAAGCACATACATAAATAACTATTTGTATCATTTTACAAACCAAAAATAAAAACTAAAACAACATACTTAATATATGTTAAAAAAATAACAAACCATACAAACATAATATTTAAATCTTTCTACAAACCAAAAATAAAAATCTAAAATAATATTTAAAATAATAATAAGACATAAACATGTTTTCGCGATTAATGAAGAATGAATAAATTACAAACTAGTAGAGAAAAATAATTAGAGATTTTTTTTAATTAAATTACAAAAATGCCATTATACAGTAACGGGTTGTTAATGGGTCTTAATGGGTTTTCGCGTGTTAACCCGTTAAGACCCGTTATCTTAACGGGTTCTTAATGGGTTCACCCGTTATCAACCCAACCCGTTTCAGCTAGACCAAAACCCGTAAAAAACGTTCGTGTTCGTATCGTGTTAACGGGTCGTGTTAAAATTTGCCAAGTCTAATTAAAATATCAGGAATGATTTATATTATATTTCTCACCAAAAAAAAAAAAAGATTCATATTTTATCTGGCATAGATATCCAACCATGTCCAATTGGGTTTGCAGAAAGTTGGATATATAATCAAGTATGGGTAAATTTACAAAAGGAGACAAGAAGGTGGATGGCAATATTACACATCTTCCCAACAATATCCAATCCTATATCTCAAGCTGTAAGATAAAGTTCAATTAAGAATTTAGCATTAGGAAAGGGAATAGATTGCATACATATGTATGTATAAAAAAAATTAAGGATCTTTCGTAAGTTATAAATGGATCCCAATCTTGTAACCCTTTGCCCATCATATGGTAGAGCTGGCATATTTTGACCTGAAATACAACTTGTTCACTGCCTATTTAATCTCTCTCTCTCTCTCTCCTGTTATTATCAATATATATATACACATATAAATAAGCATGGGACTGCGAAGCAAAAAGCAGTAATTTACATGGATTTTCCCTTACAATTAATTACTTTAACTTCCTTTTTTTATTTTTTATTTTTAATAAAACCTGCATATTAAATCACAAAATAGGCCCACCCAGGGGCTTATCTTACTTAAACTCGTTCATATATAAAGTCCAAGAAAAGTCCAAGCACAGCTTTCGCGAAGGCCAGACTATTGGGCCTGATGGACTTTCTTTTTTTTGTACAGATGTCATTTGTCCACCCTTTTCAAAATTTATATTTCTGCCTCCAATTACTATTCACTGTCTAGGAAAAATACAAATATATCTTTAATTAAATTTGTATCTCATATCTTCCGAAAAAATGAGAGAGAGAATGTCCACCGATGTCGAAGATGAGTGGGTGAGGTCGGGCTGTAGTTGGGCTTGAAGGCGGAGTCAGGCTGGGGTTGGGCTTGTGGAGGTGTTGGGCTGGAGGTGGGTTGGGCTTAGGGTGGCGGGCTGGGGGTCAGAGTAGATGAAATGCCCATATTTCATGACCGGAATTGCCTAAAGTCTAAAGAGGCTACACCAGTAACTAAAATCCTCGTTGCTTCTTAAAGAGAGAGAAACAAAATAAAAATAAAAATCCTCGCTGCTTAATAAATACTAGCTTGCACAATATTAAAATGATGGATTGGTGAATACTATATACATAGGTGGGAGATTAACAAGTATGAATCAAATCGAAGATAATTTGGAATGGAAAACAAAAGTGCCACCTCAAGAAAATCAAATTGCATCAATCTGATCGGCTGCTTAACGTGTTCTTCGTTCCTAGATCATGTGAAAGATCCAAAAAAGTAAAAAAGAGTTAAGAGAGAGAGAGTGACGTGAAAAAACGCAAAGAAAGATTAAATAAAAATATCCCTCTTTAAGTTTTTTTCTCTAGGTAATTACAGCAATGGAAACAAATCAAAACCTTAAACATTGTCGTAAGTGATGGATCTGTATTGGGTTTTTAATGCTAATTTCACTTCTTCTTTTTTGTATAGTTGTGGTTGTTTAGTTTTTGGCATTCTCGATTTGCTTCCAGAAATACTAGTTTTAATTACCCACTCTTATTTTCTTCAAGATCTTCTGGGCATTCATGGATTGGTTGGACGAGAGAAAAAAAAAAATGAAAGAGAAATGTGTAGAAGATGAGAGAGAGAATTTTTTTTTTAAAAAACAAAGTAGAAGACTAGAGAGAAAGAGGTGGTGAGGAGTGAGCATTTTTCATTTAGTGTAAGATTTCATTAAGGATGGAATGAACAATTCACCGGCTAATAGTCAATAATTGAGAGCAGAAATATAAATTATCCTCACGCGTGGATATCTGTACCAAAATCCTATTTTGTTTGTACAGATGAAGATTAATGCCAGAGAAGATAGGATTGCCTTTCAAAACTATATTATATATGTATGCATTTATTTATTTATTTTTAATTTGACGGTGGTATTTGATAAAAAAATATAAAAGAAAAATTGAGTTTGAGGGTGGTAAATCCAAGAGGAACGTATGCTCATTTATGTTGAGATTCTTCATAACAAATTATTTAGATTTGTTTATGATAATACCTGTACCAAAGTCTCTCAGATCCAACCCAATGGTATGTTTGGGCTCTATCTTTCGGCTCTGTCTAGCTCTCCGCCCCACACTATGAGGATTACTTGCCCATCATAAATTTGGGCCTGCAAAATATCCGCTCATTATTTTTCCAAAAAAAAAAACGTAATATTTTAGTAAAACAAGAGAAAATATTAACTGAGATTACCCCAAAAAAGAAAAAAAAAAAACTGAAAGAGGATATATTTAATCATTTTATCTAATATTGTGTCAATATAATACACGCATAAGAAAGTAAGAGTTTTCTTGAAATCATTCAATTATATTCTTCTCGGCAAAAAATAAAAATAAAAAAGCATAAAATCAATATTATTTTTTCTTTCTTTGCTAAAAGGTTCGTTTTTTGTTTTTTGTATTTTTTTTTTGTTTTTGTTTTGTTTTATATATCTAAAAGGTTTCTTGATTTTTGATTTGTTAATTGTTAGGTTTTTATTTTTTTATTAGGGCTAGTACACTTTAATCCCTCAAAACTATTATGTATTTTATATTTTACTATCCAAACTACCAAATATCATCTTGCACCTGAATTATTATTATTATTATTTTTATCGTTTTAATCAAATTATGTATTTTTGACCCATAAATTTTATGAAATTAATCATACACATTCATTGTTTTTTTGAAAAAAATACACATTCAATGTTAATTGGTATGCATATTGAATTCATCATAATTTATGAAACAAGATTGAAGAATTAAATAAAAAACCAAAACAAAACAAAACAAAAATCCAATAATTTAAAATATAATGTCAGAATTTTTTAAAGTTTGAGAAATAAATTGCAAAGCATATAATGGTTGAAAACGCTAAATGTTATTTTGACAATTTTCATTTTAAGGCAGAAAAACATTGTTCGGGAGTTGGGAGTTTGAGCATGGCTGGCTTCAAAGCCGCCATAGTTTTTGTGGTTGCAGCTCTCTCCGCCTCCGCAGCCTTCTCTGGTATTCACACTCTAAAAGTACTGAAATTCAGATTACTTCCTAATAATTTTTTTTAAGCTAATTTATTATCTTTCTTGTTTTCTTCTTCTTCTTCATAAAAGTGCATTTCTGGAGGAGAAAATCTAAGGATCTGGATTCAAAGGTTAAAGAGTTGGAACAGTCTCTCCAATCCTCCTTGAACAAATGTGCTGCGGAGAGACAAGGTCGAATTCGGGCTCAGCAGGTTACAGATTCTTCTATCATTGTTTTTCTGTATCATCTGCTACTGATTTCTTTACTTTTAAAAAAAATATTATTGGAAAAATTGTTAGGCTTTAAGGAAATCACTGGTTCAACCAAAGTTTGACAATCTTGAGTTGACTTCTTATCCAATGACACCCATTGGTATCATACAGTCATGTTTCTCTACCAGGTAGTTTCAATGGCAATTCTTTGTAATCTTAAAAAAAAAAACAAAAGAAAAAGGAACAAGGAACAAGGGTTCTGAGTGATTCAAAGTAGTTAAAATCTCACTGATGAAGCAGTATTTTTTACTTTTGTAGGAATGGAACACCTAGGCAACCTTTGCTTGTACCTCTTGCTAGGGCATGCTTGGTCTTTGATTTGTCTCGTGTTCCTCCAGCAGCCCTGGAGGGTCTTGAACAATATTCTCATTGCTGGATTGTATATGTCTTTCATCTAAATACAGATCTTGAGAAGCTTTGGAAGGATCCAACTAAGTCGAAGTTCAAGGCAAAGGTTTGTGCCTCTTGGTTACTGCTATATTTGCTGGCTAAGACTTCAGTTTTTAGATGTTCTTATGTACATATTTAAAATTCTTTAAAGGGTTGGCTGGATGGATAGGTGAGAGTGCCAAGATTGAAAGGTGAAAGGATGGGAGTATTTGGAACACGCTCTCCACATCGGCCTTGCCCCATTGGGCTCACCGTTGCAAAGGTAAGGAGATATATTACCACTAAATGGTTATGTTTTGCATAACAATAGTTTTAAACTTGTCCATTCTTAGCCCTAGACTAATTTCATGAAATTGAAGAAGTAAACTTTTGATATGAGAAATGTTAAAGTCATGCTTCTTTTAGGATGTTTTTGTGGAATATAATCCTTTGGTTTATATTTTTGGAAACTTGGATTTAGTGATCTCAAGAAACTGACCTCTGTGATAAAAACAAAGATTAAAAATAATCCATTCTTAAATGACTGTTTGCATGAATCTTTTGAACTGAAACTTCCTCAGCTCATATTGTGTTAATAATAGCGTTCTATATAATTTAGGTGGAGGCAATACAAGGGCATATGCTTTTACTATCTGGCGTGGATATGGTTGATGGGACAGTAAGTTTTCATTTTCTATCTCTAGTAGCTGCACTAATTAAAAAATACTAAAATAGTATGTACTTCTTTACTTCATGTTTTGTTGATTGTTTGCTTTCTATGGCACTGATATTTAATTTTGTTATTTGTTCCTTGTTTGAATTTTATCATCAGCCAGTACTTGATGTGAAACCTTATCTTCCCTACTGTGACAGCATCCAAAGAGCAACAATACCTGAGTGGTTAACGGTAGTACTTCTATTGCTTTTTCAGTATATTAAAACTCCATGTCGGTTTCTAAGGTTTCAGTTTGTTTCTTCTGTCATGAGTAAGTAAATAACTTCCTCTTCTTTAATGAAAATAATTAGTTGTTAAATGTGGAGATTTAGTATCATGCATGGCTAGTCTTATAGTTGCACCTGGCACACCAAAGTATTTTCACTGCCAACGAAAGAGCAGGTTCTCTATTGCTTGTTGAGGATGGAGTTGACATAATATGGATTTGGATTCAGTTTACTAGTGGTAGGAAATTAATATTATGTGATTCTTGTAAGTCTTTTCGATATCACTAATCCCCACCTGTTATTCTATGAAGTAATATATTGTTATTGTAATGAAACTGTGATCACCTCAAAGGAATTTTCCCTGTAAACTAAAGATGTCTATGTAGCATCATTTCAAATTTATATTATTCACTCCCTCATC
The DNA here is from genome assembly GCA_003254975.1 of Ochetophila trinervis. NCBI lineage: Eukaryota > Viridiplantae > Streptophyta > Magnoliopsida > Rosales > Rhamnaceae > Ochetophila > Ochetophila trinervis. The sequence continues at coordinate 25,859 of QANX01000084.1, forward strand.
TTGATTCTCATGTTTGCACAGGCAGACAATTTATTAGTGGTAGCTTCTGTCAGCTTCTCTGAGGATTTCACTTCCACGCTTGCTGATTGTTGGGAAATAACAGTGAGTCGACTAATTTGTACTTGGATTATCTAGCATGTGGATCACTTACTTTTGTTGGATTGGCATCTGCTTTCAATATCTTTTTTTTTTGGTTATTCAGTGAGAAAGAATCAATCCTTATATAGTAAGAGGGACTCATGGTGGGAATATAATATATAAGCTCAGAAATACGATGTGAATCAGGATATCAGTTATAACTAGATAATATCAGGGTTCTCCTGTGCCCAACAAAAGAACCTGAATGTCTTAGACCTTGAGATATTAAGATCAGAAACACAAGCAATCTCGATGATGCTTAAAATGCATTCCAATTTTTGGATTTTATTGACATCATTTACAGAAATTTCAAACCTCACTCTGTTAGTAAATTCTTTTCACTAAGTTGTTTTTGTGATCCTCATTCTGGATGATTAAGGTGACATCTAGAAGGTCTATCTTCCTGTTTACCTTTATTTTAAGCCAACCTGCATGCTGTATCTATCCTCTTACTAATACTTTTTTTGCTTCTTAGCTGTTGATACTTATTATCCACAAAGCACTAGCGTATATTTATCATTACAAGTTGATAATGTATATGATTTATTCCAGGGAACGAAATCACTCTATGCTTCTGCCTATGAGTTTCAAAGCCTGATAAAGCAGGTGCTTTCGTGGGATATTCGATCAGTGTCTCAACGAAATCGACCCCATGACTCCCTTATTAGGACAGAAAATGGTGATGGTTTGGAGAAAACTTCGGATTCAGATGACAGAGATGAGAAAGCTAATAGCAATACAACCGAGCAGGCTTCTTTTTCTTCTGGCAAAATAATATATCACTTGATTGTGGAAGGATTAGACGTTTCATACACACTTGACAGCAATGGCAATGTCATCGTACAGAAGGTCTCACTGTCATCAGCCATCCCCAACAATAACCAAAACCGGTCTAATTATTTGTCATGGAGGGACAAATTAAGCTAAACTTTCCTTGTTTAGACCTAAAGATGTTTCCATAGTTGGAGAATTTCCTGTTGTTGAAGTCCGTTTCTTTCCCTAGTTTCTCTTCTTCTTTTTCTTTTCCTTTTTTTCTTAAATGCTTTTCTTTTCTTCCTTCATTTCCTTTTTATTATTTTTCGATTTTTGTTTTTCATATGGATCCCTAAAGTTTATACTAATTTAAATTTAATCTTTCAAATTCTGAAAATTATAAGTAACATTCCTACGGGAGCTGTGGTTGGATAATATTATTTTGAAATGTGTAATATATTATTATAACTATTTGAAATGTGATGATAAATAATATTTTTGAAATCAAAAGATCAGAAGAAATTAACAATTTGTTTTGTACTATAAAAATTCTAAGCTTTTCAGTTGGAGTTCATAAGAGCTGCAGAAGTAGATCAAAGCTTAACTTGATAATGTTTTGTGTTTTACTGTGCGTTCATATTGTATTATATTTGTGTCAAAATTTATTTATTAAATTTAATTTGTTAAATTTTCGCGTTAATATTTAAATTCAAAATTTTANTGAAAAATAAAATTACTAAAATCATTTTAAGTATTAAATGGAAAGAGAAACAACCTTAACCACACAATAGGTTAATGCCCGCATACCATTAGATTTTTAGAGCATATTTAATAGGATGTAGATAGTTAAAGTAAATATGATACAATATGACATATAAAATATAAATATTGTTTTGAAAAGGCTTAAATGCATTTTAGTATTTTTTCAAATTGAATTTGTTCACTTAGGGGTCTCTACAATTAATTTGTGCAATTGATACCCTCTAAATTGAAAAAAGTTACACATTTGTCCAATGTAGTTGAAATTGACAAAAAAAAGTTGTATATTTGTCTAATTCAGTTAAAATTGACAAATTAGTTGAAATTGACAAAAAAAAATTATATATTTGTCTAATTTAATTAAAATTGAAAAATTCTATCAACTTAAAATTAATATATGATCATCAAAATTATTTTTTTCATTTTTAATTTTACCAAAAACTTAAAATAAAAANCTTGTTGTGCACATGACTTTTAAATTGACAAAATCTGTCAATTTTAACTAAATTAGACAAATGTGCAATTTTTTTAAATTACAAAATATCATTTGTACAAATTAGTTGTAAAAAATTTATATGTAAACAAATTTAATTTAAAATACTATTAAAATGCATTTAGACTTCTTATTTTTTATGCAGAATAATGAAATGAAAGCCATTTTGAAATGCAATTAAGAAAATTCATAGGCAAATATTATGAATGGTTGAATGAAAATCCATAAATTAAATGAAAAACTGATGGGAAAACAATTTGGCGAGTCAAATTGGTCGATTGCCATTCTGTTGACGGTCCAACTGCATAATTCGATCATTTAGATTTCATGAATAAAATGCTAAATTTGTCATTTTTTATAATATTTTACATGCTATCTCCATCTAGAAATATCTAAATTTAATTTCGCAAATTGCTTATGTGATAGTCGAATTTAATATTTTTATATGTTTAAATCATCCATTTTTCCCCTTTTTTTTTTTTAGAAAAAAAAAAAAAAAAGAGATAGGTGTTCCTGTTTTACATAAGCCTCTTAAATATATTAATTTGCTTATTGAAGCTGATGGTTGTGGTGTAACAGATTCTATAAAGTATTTTAATGTAGTTCTTTAGATTTTCCCCCACTTTTACCAAAAAATTAAAATAAAATAAAAAATTCACCCTCAGCACTTTTTTTTGGGTGAAAGAAACACCGTTAGCACTAACCATGATATTTCTAGACGAGCATCAATGGCAATTAGAGATAGACAAAACTAAACTAAACTGTTCAAACTGAATTAAATTGTTATTTTTGGTTTGATTTGATTCGGTCTTTTAAAAAAAATAGTTTAATTTGATTTGGTTTGATATGCAAAAAATCGCAACTAATAGTTTAATTTACGGTTTGAATAATTTTTATATTGAACCAACAAAAACTGTCTACTTATATATAATATATTTTATTACTAATGATAAATATTTTTTATGTTTGGGATATAAAAAGCAATTTTTAGTATGAATTGTAATTTTTTTAATTTGGACTTTTAATTGTGATATTTTTATATTGAACTCAATGTCATAATAATGAAATTAGTTTAGACTTTGAAGTTTGGAGTATATTATTAAATTATATTTGTACTGTATAATTAAATGAGGGATCATTAAATTATATTTTAATTGCAGTTTGAATTATAATATTTAGATGAATAATTGAATTGATGTTTAATTAATAATCATGTTATTTAATTTTTAGTTGGTTTGTAATTTATGATATAAATAAAAGTGTAATAAAAAATAGACTGCAAACCTGTAACAATAACAAATAAAACCGAGATCTAAACTACTCAATTAAACTAAATTAAACAGTTCATAAATAATTTAATTTAGTTTAAATGATTTTGATATAAATTAAACTGTTAATTACAATTTAATTTAAATTTTTACTGAAAAGTCATCAAATCCAAACCGCGTTCACTGTAATGGCAACAAACAAACATGACTTTTTTACATAATTTTTTAAATTTGTCATATTTGTGTGCAGTGAAAGTGAATGCAACAACAGTCTTTACGCTTTCTTTATAAATTTTAACCCCAATAGATCAACGACCCTTTACTGCAACAACAAAAATGATAATAATTTTCATAAATAATTTAATTTAGTTTAAGTGATTTTAATATAAATTAAACTGTCAATTACAATTTAATTTAAACTTTTACCGAAGAGTCATCAAATCCAAACCGCGTTCACCGCAATGGCAACAAACAAACATGACTTTTTTACATAATTTTTTAAATTTGTCATATTTGTGTGCAGTGAAAGTGAATGCAACAACAGTCTTTACGCTTTCTTTATTAATTTTAACCCCAATAGATCAATGACCCTTTATTGCAACAACAAAAATGATAATAATTTTCATAAAAAAAACAAAAATGATAATAATTGGAAATTTATATGCTCCGTGCAGAACATTCGGATTAAAATCTATTTGAATATTTTTTCAACCTAATTATAGTAAGGATAACGATAATGATAGGATTACCACATCATATAATAATAGCTGATTAGCTTCTTTTTTATTTATTTATTCACTTAAAAAAATTATATTTAAATTATATTATTTTTTAATTGATAATATATTGACATATTATTATATTACATAATTAAATATATATATATATATATATATAGTTTTATAAACGATTTGGTATCTTTAACATGACTTATATAATTATGCATAACAAAAAAAAAATCACTACTAATATAATAAAAAACATAAAGGTTAATTTTAACTGCAGTTTTTAAAATTTAGCTTGGATTAAATTTAATCATTCAGATTTATGATAATATATATGTAGTATCTACATACATATATAATTACTATTATATTTTTTATTTGAAGTATAATAGTAATTATATATACCTATAAATGCTATACATATATTATCATAAATTTAAAATGCTAAATATAATTTAAATTAAATGTAAGTGAAATTAATCCAAAAAATAATAATTGAAAAGTTGAACGCAATAACCCAATTGATCAAGAGGCACTTCTCCTTAATAATTTTGCATATAATTGTTAAAATGCCAACCATATGGATCTAATGTTTAATGTGAGTGTCTTTGCTGATAGTTATGATATGGATATTACATTAATTAGCTTTGTTCATAATTACTAGCCCCTAATGGTTAAGTTTGAGAATGTATCCATGAGTTATTATTTGATGACATTCCATAACCATTCATGAAATAAGGGTTATAGTCACCTTTGTAGATAATTTACGTGATAAATCATATAAATTATATGATTAGATGATGTGAGTTTTTAATTTTTAATTAAATAATTTTTTTTAACTTGTTGAAAATTTAAGCCAAAATAATATTATTCTTTTTTAATTATAACTATTTTTTATTTTAAAACTGTAATAATTGTTTTACATTTTTTTTAATTGTTTCAATTTTGTTTTTAAATTTCAATTCGCCTAATTATATTTTAACTTCAAATATATCATCAATAAATAATTATAATTTTAAAAATACTCAAATATTTATAAAAATATATTAAATTTTAACAATCTAAATTTTCTTGAAATTTTCCATGGAAATTTCCATGGAAATTATGGAAATTTTAACAAGTTTGTGAAGCAATTACCATGGAAATTTAACGGAAATATCGTGGAAATATCGAAAACTTTCATAACAATTATAAAAATTTTGACCAGTTTGTTAAGCAATTACCATGAAAATATTGACGGAAATATCAGAGAAATATTAAAATTCCAATGGAAATTATAAAAATTTTACATTTTTTTTGGATGAAATTAATATCAGAGAGCTGAAAAAAATAAAATTTTAGTAAAATTTCGCGGATAATATCAATTTTTTCATCTAAACCAACGCACCAACTGCTATTATTGCCATTTCGACTAAAACACAACAATATATATATATATATATATATATATATATAATTGTTCTATTCTCAAGAACAATTGTACTTGATTTTTTTTTAATACTACCTTTAATTGCTGTGTTGTGTTGGTTCAAGAAGAAAGTTCTTTATTTGACAATTTTGTAACTATTTTAAAAAATAAATTAAATGTATATTCAAACGCATAATTCTATAATAGAATATCCAAAGTGAAATTCCCCAAAAAAAATGATTATTAAAAAAGAAATAAACCAAAATCACAAGTCACATAAAAATTAAATTTGTTTTTTTTTTTGGTAATAAAAAATTTAAACTTGTTTGAATAGTCGTAGAAAAGATAAAAAGTAATGTTGGGAAGTATTTTTTTCTATTTATGGTTGCACTTTGCAAACAAGGCAAGCATGATCCCTCGGAAGACCTTTCAAAAACCCATACGTCAATGTGTGTGTGTCCTCTAGAAGAATCCAAACAAACCATTAGCCATAATCATGCGCAAGCACCAAGTCCTCCTCCTTCTACTTTCCACGTCGTCTACCTGTGGGGCCCAGTACTTAGATTCAACGGTCGCCCACCGTGTGATCCCCGACGATCCTTTTACGCGCTGCCACTCTGATTCCATAATCCCTTCCTCATTTCTACTTTTGCCCTTTCTTCTTTGAACAACTACGAGAACGCCATTCAGACTGTACAGGAGTCTCGGTCCGTTCCTCTGCACAGGTCGGATGTTGGAGATTACATTACATTACTCTCTAACCAACACTTTAATTTTTTTTTTATTGATATTTCCACAAGCCTCTTTTGGTGTTACCATAGAAAAAGCTATAGCTGATAAGACAATTTAATTGTCAATGCTATGAATTTTTTTTTTCATATTCATTTTAGTTTTAGAAAATAAAAAAATAAAAAAATAAACTAAAAAAATAATTGTCATATCAGCTTTAATTTTATTTGCAGTAGATGGGGATAGTTATTAAAAAGTTATTCTTTATTGCACTTATGGGCTAGAAGAGCTGAAGAGTAGGAGTTCCTATCAGTTCAATTGTTTTTGTTTTTTTAAATTTTTTTTAAACCAAATCAAATTGGATTATTTAGAAAAATTAATCCAAATTGAATCGGCCATCGTTAAACTAATTGGATTCCACTTGGCCGGTTTGGATTTTTTAAGTTGACTTTAATTTGGCTTGTTTAAATTTGAAAATCCAAATCAAACTAATTAAAAAGTAAAAATTAAACCAATTCAGTTTTATCTGTTTAATTGGTTTGGTTCGACTTATATTCACCCAATGAAATGCATTTATGTAGCTAACTAAATGGTTCAGCCGCAATCCAACGAGTGGGCCTCACTCAGCCATCCTCATTGATGGCGAAAATCAATTGGTGTCTCTCTCTCTCTATATATATATATAAACAAAAAATATCAACGAACCGACTGTAAAGCATGTGGTACTAAATGTGCAGGTTGCTGGATTTTTTTTTTGTTGGTAAATTTATTAATTCTTCTTCAACACATGATGATAGTCCTTCGAGGAATTTTATTTGTCCATGGTTCAATTATGAAAGCATTGTAAAAAAAAAAAACTACTATAATAATATTATTCGAATTATCATCAAAAGAAAGAGAATTTATCAGATCAAACCTTCAGAAAAATTTATGTGTACGAACAAAATATTGCATATTCAATTCTTATTATTATTATTTTTGATAAAAAAAAAGTTAAAAGTGTAGAACTTGATATATTCTCCGTAATTTTAAATGGTAAATTCATACGTATCGATTAACCCATCATCCTATATTTCACAATTGCATTTTATATTCAATTCATCATCATTAGTTATGGATTTATACGTTCCAACAACAAAACCATTTATTTATTTTCTTAAACCGATCTTTACTCAATTAGCATATTATAAATTCTCAGTATCTTTTTAGGTGGGAAATAACAGAAGGAAAAAAGCCAGTTTATCGCAACTAATTAAGAAATGGAAAAGGGAAAACAATTTCGTGAAGTTTGGAATTGGAAGCTGCTGAGTTGGATTCTCTCCAAAAAGGGGCTTTTTAGTAAATAAGTGAAAGTAAGAAACGAATATATGGAGAAAGCAACGACCAGACCGAGAATTTGAAAACTGAAAACCTTCCTCCCAAACGCTCTCTCTCTCAATCTCCATTTGTTTGGGTGTGATTGATTGACAATTTGATATATTAGCGCAGGCCAGTCTCCATCTCATTCCCCACCTTTCTCTTTCCTCTCTTTCTCTCTTTGTACTCATATAAAAAGAAATATACGATTCGTGTTCTTGTCTGATTTATCTATTTATTTATTTATTTATTCATATATTCGCTCATTCGCAAGAGCTTTCTTCTTCCTCTTCTTGCGCCGAACCAAAAAAGAAAAAAGAAAAAAAAAAGATCGAGATAGATACAGAAGGGAAGGAAATGGACTCGCCGTCGGAATCGGCCGGCGAGTATCCTACGCGGATCGCGGGGAGATCGTCGATGATGGAGTCGTTCAGGGGGTGTGGGCTATCGGGAATGAGGATTGACAAGGTGGAGCTGAGGCGGAGGCTCCTGATGCCTCAGTCTCTGCGGTTCGCTATGCGGGACTCGATCAGGTTCAAGGACCCTAGAGCCGGCGAGACCCGACTCCTTGAACGTGGAAACAGCGTCAGTGCATCTGCGGCCGAGGAGGACGAGAAACCGCCGCACTCGCCCATGGTCGTCTTTATTAATGCGCGCAGCGGTGGGCGACATGGCCCTATGCTCAAGGAGAGGCTTCAGCAGTTGATGAGCGAAGAACAGGTGTGTAATTTTCTTAATCTCACTGCTACTCAACACCCTCATCAAATTAACAGGCTTCATTATGCATGCATGTATATTTGCCATTTCATGAATATACATTTGCTATATGTCTTGGTTTTTGGGTTTCGATTATGTTGCTGCTTCAAGAACAGTGCCTTCCTTGACCCCTGCTGCTAGTTTTAAACTTATTGGAAGGTTTTCTCGTCTTCCCCCCCCCCCNGGGTACAATGGAAAACGAATGGAACTTTGAAGCTTATGATTTTAGTCAATTACGTCTCCTGTTCTAATTTGAACTTGGCACGATCCAGCAATTTTTTTTTTTCCCTTTCTTATTAATTTTGTATGCTTTGGGTTTCTCAGGCGGGCCATACTTTTAAAAGATGGGCCTAAAATTTATTTCTTAGTGTTCAATTCGGAGAAGTGACTTGGGATATTAATTTTTCACTGAGAGCCTGATCCTAAATACACTTTAAGATTGCTTGTGGTCTTTTCGAATAGGTGATCCTAAATACTTTGACTTTAAGATTGCTTGTGGTCTTTTGGAATAGGTTGAGAAATCCTGTTTGCCTCCAATACGACTTTTATATCAATAGAATTCGAGCAGTACATCGCATCAAGAAAGCTGCGTGTTTAGCTTTGCCTGCCTTTTCAGCTTATACCGGGAAAAGAAGAATTCTAGACCTGAGTGGTTTTAGGCCTCTAGTTTCCACATTTAGACCTGAGTGGTTTTTGGCCTCTAGTTTCCACAAGGTTACTCCATTATAATTGGCATAATTTCTATTTTTGTCAAATTCATCAGGAATGAAGAGAAGGTCAGTGTTTTACTTGTGCAATGCAGTTCTGAGATTACTTGGCACTCTTCGCATTGTCTACATTCCAACATTGTTTGATAATGCAAATGAAAGGAATAGCACTAAATCTGCATTATCAGTTCTACAGTAACATAAGAATATCCTGTAAGGATTTGAAGGTATTGGGATTAACTGATAAGAAAACTTCTTGTCAGGACATAGTCCAAAGATGTTTTGTTTGCCTATTTGGTTGTTGAACTCACTTGGCTAAGAGTTGTCTCAGCTGATTTTTGGTTATGGACAGCTCAGTGGGAAGATGTAATTATCAAGTAATGGTGCTGAATTTTGTCATCATGGTCGGCTGCTCAGAAAGCCATCCTAACAATATCGTTATGACAAATAGATTATTTGGATATAATTCATCCCCATTCTCTTTAATGCCAGAAATTAGCTAGATGCTTAGGAAAGTCAATTTGAGTTTTGACTTCAACAACAGTTATCAGTTTGCATATTGGATGCAGAACCTGCATAAGGGCATTTGATTGCTACCTTTAATGTGGACGATGGTTGAATTTTTTTATGTTGGATTGTCTGGAAGGAAGAGCATTTGAAAACGTTAATGGTCCCTTTTGTTTAAGATTGGAGAAAGAAGGAATACTTCTATTTTCAAAATTAAGGTGATATGTAGATGTTGCAATTAGGGTGTCATGATCTCATTTTCAGAAACTTAACTGAAGGTTTTCACATAGAAGCTTTAGATGATCTGTCCTAGCATGTGTTAGGTTGTTAAAGGTAGGTTGAGGGAAAGAGTTATTTCACTGCTCATAGTATTTGTAGTTTATTCCTAAGCCCAAAGTGACTGATTCTTGGCTGGTAGTCCAAGTCATGGCTAATTATTAACATCAAAGTATTTTTTATTTGAGAGTTCTCATTGGGCATTTTCCTATCAAAGGTGATGTTTAGTTGCCATTTAGCAATCATTAGGTGCATTAGAGGTTCCAGGGTGCAGCATCACAAATAAATTATTGGATTGTTTTTTTTTTTTTTTACCATTATGCAAGATGATAGAAAATTTTCATATCTCTGGAATTCATTAAAAGGAATATTGCAAGTTGTGTATTTCCCAAAGAAAATGCAAATAACTTGCAACTATGAGGTTTCAAATGCTTAGAGAACACTACGCCTTGCAAAATATTAAACGGTTCTGGAATCTTAAGAGTAGGATATGTTGATGCCTGCGATAAGCTTATATGCTTGGCACATGTACATACATAAGCACATGGTTTTTTTTTTTCTTTCTGTGAATTGGATATTTAGCTTGAGAATGTGGAATGTAAATTGGGACGGATTATTACAGACTGAAACTCCTAGTTTTCCTTTTTCTTGACTCTTTTTTTCTATAGCCAAACGTTTTTATTTTAAAATTGTTTTACAAGTGGGTTGTTTGAATTGGAAATTGTATTTAATGCAGGTTTTTGATCTATCAGATGTGAAGCCTCATGAATTTGTCCAATATGGGCTGGGTTGCCTAGAGGTCTTGGCTGGTCTTGGAAACTCTTGTGCCAAAGAGTGTCGTGAAAAGATGAGAGTTATGGTATGATAGTGGGTTTCGTTACCCACCACAAATATTCACACGTTTCACAATAGATGATGAAAACAAAATATCTTAACATGATATGTTGAGCTATTTGGATGATTGGGTAGGTTGCAGGAGGAGATGGAACGGTTGGTTGGGTATTAGGATGTCTTGGAGAACTTCACAAACAGGGCCGTCTACCAGTTCCTCCAGTAGGAATTGTTCCACTTGGTACGGGAAATGACCTATCTAGAAGTTTTGGTTGGGTAAGTTTTCTACTGCAAATAAGTTTGGATTTCCCAAGTGCAATCTTGCTTTTTTGGTTGTTGAGTTTGAGAGTTCTGAACAGGGTGGTTCTTTCCCTTTTGCTTGGAAATCAGCCATTAAAAGATCTCTCTCTAGGGCTACTGATGGTGCAGTTGGCCGTTTGGATAGGTAAGTTTCCAATTATCAGTAAAATTAATTTTAGTTTTTATTTTCATAATTAATACTTGGTAATAATGTTCTCATATTGGCCCTCATATTTTTTCTTCTCCTTTCTATTGTTTATTTATAACAAATGCAATAGCTAGTTGTTAATAGTTTTGGAAGTTTTTGGGTTAAACTTGGAATGGATTTAAAAGAGCAATTTTTGGCGTCTAAGGCTCAAACTTTTTGAAGAGCTATCCATTTAGATTTAGTTTTAGTTTCTCTAGGCAGCTCTTTACTGAAGTAAAGGAGAGGCTCTTTTAAACTTTTTTATAAACATTTCAATAATATCTGTATTATCCTCGTATGTAATATCTATATTATATCATTTCCAGTTTTATGAAAGAAGAGATGAAAAAGTTAAAAGCCACAGAAACTAATTTGGAATTTCTTTTGGTATGTTGAATACAATAATAATGTTTTTTGTCGAGGAGCAATAATAAATTTCATTCCCTTACAATCTATACAAGATGCTGTTGCCTGGTGGTCAGTTATGTAATTTTCTCCTGTAATTTTAATATGGGATTAATACTATTGTTTTTACTACCCTCACGGGTCATCAAAATACGTAGCATGCTTAGTGATTAATCTAGCATTTATTCTAATATTCATTTGAATGCAGTTGGCATATTCTGTTGTCAATGCCTGCTGGAGAAGTTGTTGTGGAGCCACCTCATTCTCTAAAGGCTATAGAAGAGTGTGCTCTCGATGAGGTTGTGGATTTAGTTCGTTTACATTAGACCATCATGTTAGCTTCTATTGGGGAAATTTTATCTTGTGAATCTTTTAATTTACAGAACTATCCATTCAGATGCCAATGCAGATTATCCGCTGACTTTTTTCTTGAGTTGTTACTTTGCTGTAAAATCTTTTTTATATATGTTGGTCAAACATTTTTTTTTTTCTTTTAATGGTATCTCCTGGAATTCTAGAATCAAGTTGAGAATAATCTCCTCGGAAGCTTTCTTTAGTATATTGAGTTCTGAAATGCACAATGTACATCAAGATGTGACTCCACCTGGTGTAATTATTTCTTTTGAAATTCTGTTATTTAGGAAGTCGGTTCTGCTAATAGGTTTTTGAGAGTGTAGCTTTTGCTTGTTTCCCTTTGATTTTCTTTTTTATTGCCTAAAGATATTTTCCTAATCACTAAAGCATGTTCTAAAAAAATATTAAATTTCAAAAGTAACTCTTATTAGAGCTGTGCTCTGCTCCCAGATGAGGATATAGATGCCTCATATTGGTTTTTGGGAAGTCAGCTTTGCTGGTGCTATCCTTGTTCCTGCAGGCCTTGTTTGTTTGTGTTCATGTGAAGTGATTAAGCTTTATTTTGGCACTTTTACGTGAGTATTATTAAAATCTTCAATTAAAATGAGGGATTAAATCTCCATTTAATTGTTGCAGAATCAAGGACTACTATAGTAGTCTTTTATTGTATAAGAAAATATGGTGAAGGGTGGGTGGTCTTTGCGAAATTTGATACTTGAAATAAAAAAGAATAAGCATAGATACTTGTTATAGTTTTCGGTAAAATGTAGACTCCATTATGATACACATTATTTTGGTTGACTTATGTTTTTTAGTACTTTTAACATATGATTTGTATTTTACTTTTAGAATCCTTATTGTGACTTCAGGGTTTGGAAGTCGAGGGGAAGTTGGCTGACAAAGTGAGTTGCTATGAAGGAGTGTTTTATAATTATTTTAGCATAGGTATGTTGATTTGACCTGTAGATCTACTGTTATTTATTATTTTATGATAAAAAAGAGCCCCAGTGTACTGTAAGCTTGTTTAAGAATTTCAAAGATGGTAACCTCATGCTACATGCTGATGACTTCAATGGAAACAGATGGAGCGCATGTTTTGAACCTTTTGTAGAAACCTTCTTATTTTTGTTATATGGTCATGTAGGAATGGATGCCCAGGTTGCATATGGTTTCCACCATTTACGAAATGAAAAGCCATACCTTGCACAAGGTCCAATTACGAATAAGGTCTGTTTGAATTTCATTACCCTTTCATTTATGGTTTCAATTCCCTAGGAAGCATACTGTCAGTGGCATGAATGTTTTTATATGCAGAACCAAGAGACTATTTGAAAGCTATTTTAGAACTGTTTTTATAAATTGTCTCCAGAAATAGTAAAACAATTGTTTCTTTTGGTTGTTTCGGATTTGTGCGTGAGTTTTGTTATGCTTTTTCTTTTTTCTTGCTACTGAAAACAGAGCACTTTTTTGAAAATAGAAGTAATGTGGTTTACCATGATGTGAAAACACATATTAGTATACCCTTCCCAGCCATATTCATATTGTGCTAATTAGAATGCATCTGATCCATCTATCTTTGCAGCTGATCTACTCAGGTTATACATGCACTCAAGGTTGGTTCTTCACACCTTGCACAAGTGATCCACGTTTAAGGTTAGATTTTTTTATCAAAGAGGTGTGGCCAATAATATTTATTATTTTTGGGGGTTAATGAGGAAAGTAAGTTATGATTAAGTAATATTTTGTGTTGGTTTATAACAGTAATTCAAATTGTTCTTTTTAATTATAAGAACTGAATATTTGAACAATCAATCTTTTTGAACAATCAATCTTGATCTTGTATACATAATATACATTGTTTGCTGATGTGTTTTCAAATTTATCCCAGGGGACTTAAAAACATTTTAAGGATGTATGTCAAAAAGGTCAACTGCTCAGAATGGGAACTGATTCCAGTCCCTTCAAGGTATGGTTCCAATTTTATTATCTTTTTCATATTATTATTTCCCTTTAGCTGTTTCAATGGATGTAATTGTTGGCATTGAATTGCAATGACATGTACTTTTGTTCTTCTTTGTTATTATTTTAGGTAAAATTTACTTTGCTCCTTGGTGGTATGTTCCTTTTGTAACATTTTTACCTTGTGGTTAACAAAGTGTCAGTTTTGTATTTTTTACTTCATTATGTTAGATTGTGGCATTAGAGTTGATGTCGTTTAACTTGAATTTACCAAAATTACTTTTACAAATAAAATGATCGACGGTGTAAAATCATCCCTTTTTTTTTTCTTTTCTTTTCCTGACACTTTTAATGATGTGGGTTTTATGATTTTTTGGTATGTTTATTGAGGATAGTTTATATGTGCAGTCTAACTTAATAGGGAAAGTTGATGGAATTAAGCACACGGGGTGAATGGATTCTTATTGAACAACAGAATTTTTATCTGGAATTGGTTCATGCCATCTATTTTACCCACCCAATAACTTTTTAGCTATAGATTTCACGTACTTTTTTGTACATCCCAATGATGTAAAATCGTTTGACTCCAGTGTGAGGGCTATTGTGGCTTTGAATCTTCATAACTATGGAAGTGGGCGTAATCCTTGGGGTCATTTGAAGCCAGATTATTTGGAAAAGGTATGAAATATATTTCCCTCGAGTGGATTTGATGTTTGTTATCAACATTTTCTAGTGCTTTACAACATATGTATATATAATCTGTACTACATCATCTCTTGGTCTTCTGACTCTTTAATTTTAATGGTCACCACGTCTTTTATGTTTGTTGCTTGTAGAGAGGCTTTGTTGAGGCGCATGTTGATGATGGTCTTCTAGAAATTTTCGGGCTGAAGCAAGGATGGCATGCGTCGTTTGTAATGGTTGAACTCATCTCAGCCAAGCACATTGCCCAGGTATTGTATTTAGTTAAAGATCCTTGATTCAACAGTCATTAGAAATTTAGGGTAAAAGGAATATATGCCTAAAATTTTAAAATTTTTCCCAAAATTGAAGATATATTTGAAAAATTATGACCTTATTATGTGAAATTGTGGTCATTTATGAAAGGGTTTGGTTGCTATTTGGGACCATGCTTATATGTGGCTCTAATTGGAACTCAAAGATACGTTAGCTAGTATGGCTTCAAATGCATGCTTTGTGAGTTCTTGATTTAGCAATATTCATATTTTCCAATAGATGATGTTTGAAACATTGTATAAATCCTTATTCCTTGCGTGTCTTGAATTATCTGTTGGAAAGTAAAAGAGTTTTTTTTTTTTTTTTTTTTTACAGTATTAGCTCTACAGTACTCAAATTGTATAGTCAATTTGTCATTTTGGAGTAGATAATTGGTTTAATAAGATCTCGTTTTTTACAGGCTGCTGCAATTCGATTGGAAATTAGAGGCGGCGAGTGGAAAAATGCATACATGCAAATGGATGGGGAGCCTTGGAAACAGCCAATGGACGACCAGTTTTCGACATTTGTGGAAATCAAGAGGGTTCCTTTCCAATCATTTATGATTCATGGAGACTAATTTTACTTGTTTCTCCGTTGGTCTGTTATTTGCTGGTAATACATCTCGGTTGAATGTAGAGTTCTTACCCGAGGGCTTGTAAATTATATTCATGTTCCTTGGTTTCAAGTTACTGGGGAGCTTTTGTTTTAATCTTAGTCTAAATTTCTCTTATTTTTTGAACTGACAAACACATGCTTAAGCTCCAATGAGGGGGCGCATTGCTCACCATGTTCAATGTTGCATTGCTCACTATGTTCCATGTCTATCTGTACTGGTCACTGAAGGTGCATTTGGTCTCGCGCTGTTAGTTGCTTTTTTTATTTATCACATTAGAGCTTCTGCTTTGCAGCCTCTACTTAAAAATGCAAAAATAGAAATAAAGAAAGAAAGAAAGACACTATTCAATAATATCAAAAAGAATATATCTGTATTATTGTAGAAGTTATTTTAACTTTTAATGAATTTGCTATTCTATTGGCTGGCAATTAAAGTTAATTCCAATTTACCAAAAAAAATAAAAAAATAAAAGTTAATTCCAAGGCAAGCTAACCTATTTTGTTTGTTATTAGGCTAGTAGCTAGAGTGGTTCAACATGGTTCAAGAATGCATGATTTTCAAGATGAAATTATTTCAGTGGATTATTTTATTGAAAAATGAGAACTTTATATCAATATGAAATGTAGTCTAATATACATATATATATATATATTAGGTTATTATAAATATATATATATATATTATTATATATTTTCAGACCCAAAATTGCTAGAGCAAGTATGGCTAGAGAAGTCAATGGCAACCGAGCCAATAAAATTGTTAATCTATCATTTTGAACCTCCAACCCAGAATACAATGTGATGTTGGAACATAATGGGAGGCAGATCTTTTGTCAATGACACAAGTGGAATCCGAGGTTTGCCAAGTTTGATTGGAACCAAACTTAAAAGACTAGACATTCATTTATATATATATATATATATATCCAGCTGGATTAGATTTCTCAGACTTTAACCACAAAGTGGTTATCATTGATGTCTCGGAATTCATTATCGTTGTGAATTGTATCGAGCTCGACGGTTACGACCTGATTGCTGTCCTTCCCATTAGTTGTTTGATTGAAAATGCCAAGAAACTCGCTTGGAACAGCTCCTGGAAGCTCTCTTCTTGGAGCAATCACATGAGCAATTCCATGGCCGTTCAGGGGCGAATATAAATTCGGATCGGATAGCGAAGACGAAGGTGGTAGAGAAAAAGAAAACAGAGCCATTAGAGTACTTTTTTTTTTTTTTTTTTTTTTTTTTTTGGGGTTAAAAAGCCATTAGAGTACTCAAGGTTACTGGATTGGTGCAAATTGCACGACCGAAATTTCTACTGTTTATGATCCCTTTTATATAGCTTATCCAAGTAGAAATTTGGAAGCTAAGCTCCACAGTGTTAAATTTTTCAAATTTTGTTTTTAAAAGCTAATTGCTGTTTAGTTGCAAGTAAAACAATTATATTAAATGGTCGTTCTTAAAAAAATTCTTTTTTTTTTTTTTATAGAAATTTAATAAATCAGTTTAAAAAAAAAAGCTTTTATTGGATCAACAAATGTTAAATAAATCATCCCAAATATGAGCTTAGTATTATTAAAATATGTAATTCAATTTCATATATTTTTAATTTTACAAATAAACCCCACATGTGGATCCCACTTTTTTTTTTGGTAAAATGATCCCACTTTCAATGTCAGTAGGGAGTTAATAGAAATTTGCTCCTTTACCAGAATCAAAGTCTTTTATGAAAGACACGTTTGAAATTTGAGCCCAAAAATGGTGATATTTGCCACTTCAGCTAATTCTGTCCTTTAATTTCAATTGATGCATATTAATGAAAGGCTTTTTTAAGAACAAATCCTTACCTACTAATGCGAATCTTAATTAGATGCTACACATTGAAAAATTATACATATTATAATATCATATAGAAAAAAAGACCAAATGCTAAAGCTTAATTTTTTAAACTCTTTTTATTTATTAATTAATGTCTATTTGTGAACATGGTCAACCAGAAATTATTATTATGTTTCCGGCTGTACAATTGCAGATTTTTGAATAGTTAAAAATATTTGTAAAGGAACTCCATTTCCTCATTTCTTGCTAATTCTCCATTGCCGAAGTTATGCTAAATTATTGGCTCGTATTAAATCTTCCCAATTTGCTGCTTTACTTTTTGTATAGCCAATTATACAGGAATTTTAACATGCATACTAAACTTCCCAGAGTCTTTTGCAACTGGAAAAAACTATGTTTACACAACTTGAATAGGAGTTAACATCATCATAACATGATAATAACATATATATATATATATATATATTTATACAAAAACTAAACTGCAAGAGATAATAATAATTAAAGAACATGCTTGTTAAGCACATCCATACATGTATCTGCCAAAATCTGCACGATCACTTATTGACTTGCGTCGTCTTCATAAATTCTGGCCATCTCTATAGCTTCTTGTCCAGAAACCGTTGGAGGGCTTTGTATTGAATGGTTTCCATTATTTACCGAAACTTCAACTCTGGCTTGCAAATTTGGCAGATCCATATGGCCATGCTCTGCCCTTGTAATGCCTATGGACCAAAGGGAAAGGGGGCTATCCGGATGGATGACATTCGTAGCAGACCGGATTTTAACCAAATGTATCAAATATGCAAAAACCGAAGCTATTCCTGTGATGATGAAGAGGCCACTGAAACTGTGCACACTGAGACTCGTATCATCATCTGAAGAAAGTGTGGTATCAGGATCTTCACATTTGGTTCCATGTCCAAAATACTTGATTTCCAATTCTTGCATCTTATTCTGGTCTTGTGTGACATTTAGGATTGCCTTAGAAATGTAAGAGACAAGAGGGGACCCTATTGGGAAAGCCTGAAGAACATGCACATATATAACAATTTGTTAAGAAATTATAATTGTTAGGTGCATGCAAAAGCAAACATAAAAAGAAATTTTAGGCTAAAACTCACAAAGCCAAACCCTGCTGATTTGTAGGTTGGTCCAACCACTTTGTATTTGGAGCAGTACTTAGCGAGGAAGACCTTCACATAGGGGATTTCTTCAAAGATAGCATCAATTCCACCATTTTTGCTTCCTTTGGTCATTGCATCGTTGTACTCCTCTGGTGATGCATAAGATCTTAGCCTGGACTCTGAAAAGTTCAAATGTCCTGTTAAGAGCTCTTTGACATAGGAGTTCTTTAGGTAACCCACAAAATGACCGTTCCTTCTGAGCTCGTCAATACCACTAACTGCTGGTTGCAAATTTTGTACTGTTAACAACGACGCTAAGCTTGCAGTGTAGCTCTGTGTAAAGATGAGTACCACAAAAACCCATACCACCAACACACATCTTGACCATTTGTTCTTCAATTTCTCACCTGGTAGAACAAAATATATAAGTTAATTTTTAGAATGTATTAGTTAATTTGTAATTTCAGTAAGAGAAAAGCAAGTAAATGAAAGAAAAATACGAGACAAATGCAAGGGAGTAGCTAGGATGAAGAGAATTACTATTAGCAAACACTAGAGTTGAGATGGAGAACCATAAAATGGTGCCAGGAAGTTGTTTTCTTGGACTCCTAAACTCTTCTTCATTTGCGTGATGGTCAAGAAACCACATAACAATTCCGGTGAATATGAATGCCAGGCAAATAGATAACCAAAGATCCCATCTAAGAGGTTTTAAGAAAATCCAAATATTTTTCGTTTCTTCTTTTTTAATTTTCACCACCATTGAAACTCCTGATTCTGTGTATGGCAATGCAAAATCAACGTACTTAGTCCTGTTTGCAACGATTGTCATATCTCCAATTACAGCATCAAATTTCTGCGCTTGTATATGTATCATACAAACCTCATAAATATCAATTCCATAAATCTTAACCAAAAAAAAAAAAAAACAGAGAAGCACTGCACTAAAAGATATGCACCTTGAGTTGGATCTGGTAAAGAAGCTCATCGTAAGTCCCATCATTCTGTCTGGAGCTATTTGCAAATGGAATGAACTTGTGAGGAACTGCGAAAGGCAGTTTATCTAATGCAGCCATGAAGATATCATAGCAAAACCCCGATAAAGAAGGCTCATCAGTTTGAGGATCCCATTCTATCTTCAAAAACTCCTTAAAACCTGCAGGTGTTATAGGAACCCCAATCTTAAACCTTTTACCAAACACTGGTTTAACCCAACCTTTTGGTGGGACTTTTGTGTTTCCAGGCCAAGTTATTGGTGTTCTTACAATCTTCACAGATTGGCCTAAACCATGAGATATTCTTCCAAGCTCCAGTGTCCAATAACTCTCTCTCCTAATTTCCCTCTCACATTGATGATTTCAAAGTCTGTAGGCTTCAACTGTCCTCCAATCAAATCAAATTCTCCACTCAGCCCTTCAAATTTAGTATGCAGCAACTTTTGCAGAAGCTGTGGACCTGAATCAGAGACTCTTAGGCCAAAGGGTTCAGTAGCAGAGCTGTCTATGCCAGTTTTATGCCTTATTAAGTCATTTGGATTCACCAATTCAGCAGCCATAGCCAATGCCCACACAGTGTCATATGCCCACAGACCAAAGAGATTTATATCCCCTGAAGTCTTATTCCATCTGGTTTTGAAATCTCGAAGACGTTTTGAGTTTGGTGGCAAATAGGGCCTTACACCCACAACACCATGCATAGATTTAACGAGCTCTGCTCCCAGAGGCTTCAACAAAGATGACAACCCATCGGTGACAATCCATGCATACCCTTCGCTCATCATCCCTATCTGTTCCGCAAGCCGAAAGAGTTTGGACCCTAGCGGAGCCCTCATGTGAACCACCACTATCCTTGTCTCCCTTGCCATTACCATGTTTAGCTGTTTCAAGATCTCAAATCGATTGGAATTCGGAGAGATGATACTTCTGTAAGGGACTCGGATGTTGAACATCTGGAAGGCGTCGGTTAAATATGGAATCAAACCGTTTCCATATTCATCGTCCTCATAGATTAGAACAACCTCTCGCCATCCATATGCTTCGACAATGGAAGTCAGAGCTTTCACCTGCGAGCAATCATCTTGGGCTGTGCGAATGAAAAATGGGTTCTGGGTTGGAGACAATGAAGGGCTCGTAGCTGAAAATGAAATAATGGGAACTTGAGCTTTTTCTCCAAGATCTATCACAAACTTTGCTTCTGTTGAAGTTTGGGGCCCTATTATAGCCTGCACTTGTTCGCTGTTCATCAACTCTAAAGCTGCATATGTATGTAAACCATATAAATTTATGCACTTTATATGTTTGAAAATAGTATATAATATATTAATTATAGATATTAATTATGAAGTCGTTTCATGAAATACAGAGTTGATATATGTACCTGCCGATGCTGCTTCAACAACATCCTCCTCAGTGTCCTTGACTGAAAGAGCCAGCCTTGTCCGATAATTAGCATTAATGGCGTAGAAGTCGGAGACCGCCATGGATATGTAGCTCTTTGCCATCTTCCCCAATGGGGAACCCAAGTTAAGAATAACTCCGACTTTTACCACTTGTGCCTTTGATTCTGTGCTTCCATTTTCAATACCATCTGCTCTGCATAGGCCTAACCCAAAAAATATGATTACAAACAACATCATGTTTATGTGAATGTCCATATCTTTCGCAGATAACCAATTTGGAATTACTTTTACCAGAAAAAAAAAAAAACCAATTTGGAATTACGAGAATCTAGGTAGCTAGGTTGCTTGTATATAAACATTTTTCTTTTTCTACGCATGAATCAATTTTTTTTTTTTTGTTTTTTCAAGAAGAAGACCAACAATTACCCCAAAAAAAAAAGAAGTAAAAAAAAAAGAAGACCAACATTCTCGACGCGTTAATAGTAGTTTCAAGGAAATTCAAGAACAAAAAGGAATCACATTGTACATCTTTGAATCCGATATTATTAAAAATGCTCTACTGTACATGTAATTCTTTGACAAATGTACTTTTTTATATATTAGATAAAAATCTATATACGTACGTACAGTACAGTAGATCATACGTATGAAGATAGGGGTGTATGCAGGTTGGGTTGGCCGAATTTTTAAAAAAAATCAACCCAATCCATAGAATACGGGTTTTTTAAATTATAACCAAACCCAACCCGCAAAGGTAATAAACCCAATCCAACCCAACCCATAGAGTGCGGGTTGGGTTGATCGGGTTGGTCGGGTTAATTCATCTAAATTAATTTTTTAATAAATTGAATTTTAATTAATAACTTAATTTCATTCCGCTTTATTTTTACAAATATAAATTGCATGAACTATTATAAACTATTATAATGCAAAAAAATAAACTACAAAAACTCTTTACAACATTAAAAATATAAATTACAATCCATATCCATATCCAACTGAATTTAAAAAATAAATTGTCTCAAATTAAAACAATTAATGTCAAACTAAATTATAACAAACAATCCATAAGCAATAGAAGATAAAAAAAATAATGTCTCAAATTTTGACACCAAACAAAAAAGAAAAGCATGTTTTTTCAATACAAAATAAAAAGGAATGAGTTTGATCCAAACAAATAAAAAGCATGTTACAACTCCAAAGCTTGATCCATCCATGGCCTTCAAGATTGATCAAGTTTCAGGGTCAATAACTATATGGGATGAGTTTGTATCTACAAGGGAAAAAAAAACAAAGTATTTAAAAAACATAATATGTAACAATCCATATGTTAACATATGTAACAATCCATATGTTAATATGAAACACAATGAATATTAACATGCTCAATTGCAGAAAATCCTCAATGAACAACAGAAATATCAAAAAATACAGTGAACTCATGAAATCAAAGTGAAATATTAAAATAAAATTTTGAATTGAAAAAGTTATGAAGTTACCTGTCTCAAGATCAACACAAAGAGCAAAACATTCATCATAAGTTCGACTATCCAATGTCAATGGTATTGACCGAAGCCAATTTTGAGAGCAAATCAAAGCTTCCACCATTTCGGGAGTGAGAGAGCTTCGATAAGGATCCAAAATGCGTCCTCCGGTGCTAAAAGCTTATTCAGAAGCCACAGTAGACAATGGGATAGCAAAGAGATCTCGAGCAATAGAAGATAAAACTTTGTACTTTGTGGAATTCAATCTCCACCAATCTAACAAATCAAATCCCCGATTGTCGTAATCTTCTATAGGCTTTGTTAAATACTTATCAATCTCATTTTTTATTTCAGATGAGGTATTCACTCTCATTTTCTTGTACTCCAAGTATAACTCATCGTCATTATCATTACAATCCTCGTAAGCTCTCAAATTGGATTCGTTGATATTATTGGAAGATTGAATACTAGTTGGTGTTTCACCATTTACACTTCTAGAATAAAATTCAAACAACCTTCCCAAAGTCTCTTTCACTCTAATAATCATTTGTCCACACTCAACACTTGAATACAATTTACCAAAGCTATACATCATGTAATCAAGTTTGAACCGGGGGTCAAGAATAGCAGCAACAAATAACAAATTGTTGATCTTATCAATCGTCCCCCAATACTTGTCACATTTAACCTTCATATTTATAGCCATAGTGCTCAAACTTACATTGTTTTCCAAACTAAACTTGTTCAACTGTTGCTGAATTTTACAAAACTCTCTCAAAAATAAGTGAGATGTGACTTGTAAAGACCCACTAAACTTCACAGTAATGTCATAAAAACTTTTCAAAAATTTAATAAACAACCCAACATCATCTCAATCTTTTTCAATAGAAGGATAATCCTCAAAATAAGTAAGATAAAATGCATCCTTTTCCTCCATTCTAGCAAAAGCTTTTTGGAATGTAATTGCACTTTCTAACATTAAATAGGTGGAATTCCACCTAGTTGCCACATCCATACATACAAACTTTTTAGACTCTATCTTTTCACTCTCAACACAAGCTTTAAATTGCGTCAACTTTGATGGGGAAGATCTAACATACTTCACCCAAGACGAATGCGATCAATTACGGTATTATGCTCCTTTAATCCTTCTTTCACAATCAAGTTAGTGATATGAGCACAACAACGCAAGTGGATAAACTCACCATCCAAGACACAACCATTCCAATTATTCAATCTTTTTTTAATGTATGCAACGGCAGTGTCATTTGCCGATGCATTGTCCAAAGTAATTGTAAAAATCTTCTCAATTCGCCACTCAATCAAACTACTTTCAATTAATTTACCAATTGTCTCTCCTTTATGATTAGGCACTTGACAGAAATTTAATATTCTCTTTTGCAACTTCAACTCACTATCCACAAAGTGAGTTGTGATGACCATATAATTGATGGTTTGGATCGAAGTCCATGTGTCTGTGGTTAGACTAACTCTTATTGAGTTGCTCTTGAATAAATTTTTCAATTTTATCTTTTCATTCAAATAAAGTTGATACACATCTCTAGCAATTGTAACTCGAGATGGTGGATCAAACTTTGGACAAACCACACCACAAAAGTCTCTAAATCTCTCTCCTTCTACAAATGTAAAAGACAATTCATCCCTTATTATCATCCTAGCACATGCAGCCCTAGCAGATTCTTTATTAAATGCTACAACAACAAGATTACTACCACCACATTCACCATCTTTTCCATTTCTAAAAGAGGGTATCTTTTGACTTGTATCTATTTTCCTATGTGGGTTTCTTTTACACTTCTTAAGATGGTTCCACAAAGTAGTAGTCTCACACGATCTACTACCACATGCATAATCTCTAGTACAATAATTGCATTTGCACCTATCAGTTCCATCAATTCTAGTAAAATGTAACCAAATCTCAGAAACTCTTACAGGTTTTCTTTTACTAGATGATGGAAGCTCATGAGAAAGAGGTGGTGGTGGCGGCGGCATATCAGACATCGTCTCCGTCTCCGATGTGTTACATGCACTTGCTTCCGGAGCATATATCGTCGGTGTGCTTGATTGAACTTCAAATTCATCCATTTAAAACATTAAGTTTAAAAAAAATTAAAAACATTAAACATTAAGCAAAATTTGAATTATATGCAATTATTAAACATTCTGTCACTACACAATCTGTACCCGATGCTCACAATCCATACATACAAACTCACAATTCCTTCCTCACAATTCACAATTCACAATTCATAATTCACAATTCCTTCCTCAAAATCCACAGATTGATATTAAACATTAAGGAAAGTCAAAACAGATTGAACATCACAAATCAAAATCTGAATTATATGCAAAATCTAAATTATATGAACTAAACATTAAACATTTTGTCACTACACAATCTTTACCCGATGCTCACAATCCATACATACAAACTCACAATTCCTTCCTCACAAATCAAATCTGTACCCGATGCTCACAATCCATACATACAAACATTAAGGAAAGTCAAAACAGATTGAACATCACAAATCAAAATCTGAATTATATGCAAAATCTGAATTATATGAACTAAACATTAAACATTCTGTCACTACACAATTTGTACCCGATGCTCATAATCCATACATACAAACGGAAAGTTAAAACAGATTGAACATCACAAATCAAAGCTGAATGAGGTGAGCTTTTCACCTGAGAAGAGGCGGAGCAGTCAGGGAATCCGGAGTGGTTGCGGGCTGGAGCTGGCGGAACAGAGGGGGAGCGGGGCATTCGGGAATCACTCGGGGTGAGGGCTAGAGCTGAGAGAGGGGCGAGGCTGGAGCTGAGAGGGGCTGGAACTGGTTGGAACTGGCGGAGTAGAGGAGGGGCCGGGACCCGAGCTAGAACTGGTAGTCTCGGGGTCTCGGGAGTTGGGAGAGAGGGGCGGCAGAGGGGGGGAGGGGACCGGAGCTGGAACTGGCGATCTCGGGAGTGGCTTGATCGCTTGAGAGTTGGGAGAGAAGGGCGGCAGAGGGGGACGGGGACCGGAGCTGGAAGGAAATGGCAGTCTCGGGAAGTTGGGAGAGAGGGGCGGCAGAGGGGGGCGGGGACCGGAGCTTGCCTGACTTGACTGACGAATGGAAAGCAGAACTGGCGCTTAAGTTAAGGAAAAGTCGTAGATTGAATAGAGAAAGAAGGGCTGAGGCAACGAGTTCAGCTGCTCAATTGAAGTGGAGAAAGGGGCGGCGCATCTCGGGGAAGCTTAGGCGGAGGCGTGTTAGTGTTAAGGCATATCTGGATTTTTTTTTTTAAATATGGATGCGGGTCGGGTCGGGTCGGTTTACCCGGGTTTTTTATTATCCAACCCACAACCCGACCCGACACCTGCAGGTTAAAAACTATTTAACCCAACCCAACCCAAATATTCGATTTTTTCAGTGGGTTGGGTTGGCCGGGTTGGGTCAGGTTTGCGGGTTTTTGTACAGCCCTATATGAAGATTTTATCTAATACATAAAAAATAGGTCAGTCAAACCTCAACCTATGTAGATCATACATTGGAAAAATAGAACATATGATTATCAAGGTATATTGGGACAATAAGGTACTTACAAATGAATTAAGGACAAAATCCTTAAAATATTTTTTTTTTTGGTAATTGAAATAAGAGGAGATGTATTTAATCAAGACTTTAGAATATTTTTATGGAGTTAAAAAGTCTTGGTGTATTCATTGTAAACTTTTTAAAATTTTATAAAGTTATGGAGTATTCAATCTAGACTTTCAAAAACTTGAAAAAAGTTATAAAAGTCACNACCTAAATGGGACATTTATTCACGGTCCATGACTAAGCAATTCAAATTTATGCAATCAGAGCTCCATCCAAATAATGTGTCCTGTCTTCTTCATCAGTGTCAACCACCTCTACTTCTTGACTGAAAACGTTGCAAGTTGTACTTGTCCCCAACATTTTTAACCATGGAATTAGCTCCATGAGCTCTGCTGATATTGGATTCAGTTCTCAGAGGAAGATCCTTATAATAAGCGATCGAAATGCTTTAGTACTGGAATATAATTCTGGACCAAACAGAGCTTTTTATAGCATTGCTAGCAGACAAGTCCTGATGTACCCAGATTTAACCAAAAATATCAAGCAAAGAAAAACTAAAGCGAGTGCCATTACAATGAAAAGGCCACCAAAACTGAACGCACTAAGACTTTGAGTACTTTCATAGGATATGGAACTCGAAACATGGCACTTGCTTCGATATGAAAAATACTTGAGTTCCATTTCTTGCATCTTCTTATGATCTTCAGTCACATTCAGGATTGCCCTTGACATGTAAGGTACAAGTGGTGACCCTACTGGGAAGGCCTGCAACATTAAGCACAAAAAATCCATAACATTTTCAAGCTGGTCTGGTACAAATTTATTTTTACACATTTGAATGGTGATTTGGTGAGAAGAAAAGATTAAGATACTCACAAAGCTCCAGCCATCGGATTTGTAAGTTGGTCCGACAGTGGTGTATCTAGAGCAATACTTAGCAAGGAAGAGCTTAAGGTAGGGAATTTCATCGAACACAGCATCAACTCCACCATTTTTGCTTCCTTTAGACAATGCATGGTGATACTCATCTGGGGAAGCATAGTGCCTTAGCCTGGTTTTCTTGAAGTTCAGTTGTCCTATTAAAAGCTCTCTCACATAAGAATTCTCTAGGTATCCAACGTAACAATCGTTCATCCTTAGCTGGTTAACATCCACAAATGATGGCTGCAACCTCTGCATTGTCAACATTGAGGCTAAGCTAGCTGTGTAACTTTGTGCAACAATGAATGCCACAATAACCCAGATGGTTAACACAAATCTTGACCAGTTGTTCTTCACCCTCTCACCTAACAAACATGATCAAGAAACAGATACAGTTAAAATTGGTAATCAATCCGACAATTAGTATATCTATATTCATATTATTTTAAACAGAGGAAATTCTAACACAGAGAAAAGTGAAAAGCTAGGAGCTAGATTGATTACCATGACCAAACACAGGAGTTAAAAAGGAGAACAAAAAAACTGAGCTAAGCTGCTGATACGGTGAACCTCTCAAGTCTATGTTTGTACGATGCTCAAGAATCCACACTATAAATCCTGTGGAGAAGAAGGCTACTCCAAGTGCCAACCAAAGATCCCAACTCAGAGGTNTTTTTAAAATAATACACTCTTAGAATTTGCATCCATGAAAGAACAATAATATAATATGTTAAAAACATTAAAATTGGGGTTATGCGGTATTATTGGAAAACATTGTTTTATTTATATGAGGGTAGTTGTCGTCTACTTTTGAATTTGGAGTATTTTTTCCTTCTTCTTTTTTCTTTTGAATCACAGGATTTGAATTAATTAACTCAAGTGGACTATTGAAGTCATTTAATATACGATTAAGTTCATTAATTAATTTTAACCACTAAGAGTACACTTCCAAATTAGAAGTTCAAACATTGGCTATAAAATTCTTTTTTCTCGTATTTGTAATAAAAAAAATGTCTAATGATTTCAATTTCAAAAAGAAAAAAGAAAAAAAAAGGACCATTGATTTCACATCAGTTATATATATCCATTTTCAAGTCATTTTTAATAAAATTAACAAACTACACTAACGTGTATTATACATTGGAAAAATAGATCAGTCAAACTTTTTTTTTGGGTAAATTGGAAAAGTAGATTCTATCTAAAAAAATTGGAAAAATAGATCATACCTATGTAGATTTTATCTAATATATATTTTGGAAATAGATCAGTCAAACCATTGTAATTCTTTGACAGATACACTTTTTTATATATTAGATGAAACCTTTTTTTATATATTAGAGAAAATCTACATGCTTATTGTATTATTATTATTCTTTCTTTAATGAAAATTCTTAAGCATTTCATCCTTAATTGATCATTTGGAAGTATCTTCTTATAGTCAATGTTGATTCCCTTGATAATCATCTGCTCTAGAGTTCTACTGCCCAGCAGGGGACGTCACATGTTGAATTAATATGCACATATATGTTATCATCAAACAAGTATGGTTGAAGTAGAAAATGAGTATAATTTTTTCATCTTATTCGTTGCTATTGTTTTCTTAATTATGCTCTGTAAGTTCTAATAAATTGAAAAATGTGTAAGATAAAACTACAATAAGAGCTCCATATATAAGTCATGAAAAAAAAAAAAAAAAAGAAGAAGAAGAAAGATTA
>QANX01000084.1:55207-86694 GCA_003254975.1 Ochetophila trinervis
AGATTTATGCAAAGCAACCAGACCAAGTGAGTCTTGAGCTACTTGTTTTCAAAGGACCAAAAACCAGTTTAGAACCTACTATTTTCTTCTTGTTTTCCTCTTTGAAAAACCATGGCTTCAACCCATTTTTCAGCTCCCTCTCCACCAGTTTTCACAGGTGAAAACTATGCAATGTGGTCTATCAAAATGAAGGCCTATTTGCAAGCTTTTGACCTGTGGGAGGTCACAGAAGGAGGAATGGAACCAGAGCCATTGAGGGCAAACCCCACTGTGGCTCAAATGAAACAACACAGTGAAGAGGTTGCCAAGAAGTTCAAGGCATTGGCTGCCATTCATTCCTCTGTCTCTGACACTATCTTCATTAGGATAATGACCTGTTCTACAGCAAAAAAGGCTTGGAATAAGCTCAAAGAAGAGTTCCAAGGAAGTGCAAGAACAAGGCAAATGCAAGTCTTGAACTTAAGGAGAGAGTTCGAGACTTTGAAAATGAAAGAAAGTGAGCTAGTGAAGGAGTTCACAGATAAAGTTCTAAAGGTTGTAAACCAGATTAGAGTGCTTGGAGAGGAGCTGCCAGACAAGAGGGTTGTTGAGAAGGTATTGGTGAGCTTACCCGAAAGGTTTGAGGCAAAGATTTCATCCTTGGAAGAATTAAGAGACCTCAATGAGATCTCTCTCTCGGAGCTCATCAATGCATTACAAGCTACTGAACAGAGGAGGACTTTTAGACAAGAAGAAACTATGGAGGGTGCTTTGTTTGCAAAGCAAAATGGAGAATCTGTTGAGAGAATAAAAAGGGGCAAGGAGAGCTTCAGTAAAGAAGGAGATAGGAGGAGATATGGTCCTTGTTTTCACTATAAAAAGGAGGGTCATCCAGCAAAGTATTGTTGGTTTAGGCCAAATGTGCAATGCAAGAGTTGTAAGCAATTTGGCCATGTAGAGAAGGTATGCAAAAGGAAAGGAGAGAATGTTCAACAGGCCAATCAAGCTCAAGTGCCAGATGAACCACCTGAAAAATTTGAAACTTTGTTTGCTGCATCTAGTGTCAATATAGGCAGCAACAAGGCAAAATGGTTAATTGATAGTGGATGCTCAAATCATATGTCTCACAATGAGCAACTCTTTGTGAGATTGGATAGAAATGACCATTTAAAAGTCAGGTTGGGAAATGGAGCACTTGTGGATGCTGTTGGAAGAGGAGATGTTGCTGTCACAACTCCAACAGGTATGAAAATTATTTCTAATGTGTATTTGGTTCCAGAAATTAGTGAGAATTTGTTGAGTGTTGGCCAAATGTTGGAAAATCAATACTCTGTGAATTTCTCCAACAATAAGTGCATAATAAGTGACCCTCAAGGAAACAAGGTGTTAAGTGTTTCAATGAGAAACAAGAACTTCATTGTAGATTTGGAAGAAAATGAGCTCACTGCCATGACAGCAAGAGCTGATGATCAATCACAACATTTATATAAAGAGTTTGGTGATTATATTTTCAATTATTTTGAGCAAAAACTGATTTGCAAGGCTGCTGAAGCAGAGGTATTATCCTTGAACCAACAGAGGAAAGTTGAAAAGCTTGAAGAACAACTTCTAGAGACAAAGAATGCAATGATCCAACTCAAAACTGAGTTGAAGTGGACAACCAGTGAGCTAGAAAAGGTTGTTGAGGAAAAGAGGCATGAAGCTTCAACTTCGAAAGTCCAAATGATGAAAAATGTTGCTGAATCAAATATGGTTTCTAAAATTCAGAAATCTTCTCAAAGTTTCTGTCAAAAACCAGGAGGAGAAGCTGAGAGGATTCACAAGAAAAACTTTCAGATTGCTTCACCATATTTATGTCAAAGTCCATATTGAAACATTGAGAACTCTCCTCAATGTTTCCCCCAAAAGTGCCAAGGAGGAGTGTTGAAGGTGGCACTTTTGGTGTCATGGCTGCTGATATGGCAGCAGAGAAGTTAAAATGATAACACATTTTGTGCAAACCAGATTAGTTCAAATCTGGTTGTATTTGGACCAGCTTTGTGTTAAGTTTTTTGATTATGTGTAAAACAAGTAAACTAAGTGTACCTTGTTATGATGTTGTGTCAGTTTTTAGAAGCCTATGTTATGATGTTTAATAGGGGTAATCAAATATGTAAAAGGCAGCATGGTTACATCTGTCAAATGACAGAGATTAGGTATTTTTTTGGTTTCTGGTTTTATATAAACCATCTGTTTTACCCTTAATGTAATAAAAGTGGCTTTTATGCAAATATATCTTGTTTTCCTCTCTTTAGAACTTCTCTTGGGTCATATTTCTAACATCAACCACCTCTACTTCTTGACTGAAAACGTTGCAAGTTGTACTTGTCCCCAACATTTTTAACCATGGAATTAGCTCCATGAGCTCTGCTGATATTGGATTCAGTTCTCAGAGAAAGATCCTTATAATAAGCGATCGAAATGCTTTAGTACTGGAATATAATTCTGGACCAAACAGAGCTTTTTATAGCATTGCTAGCAGACAAGTCCTGATGTACCCAGATTTAACCAAAAATATCAAGCAAAGAAAAAGTAAAGCGAGTGCCATTACAATGAAAAGGCCACCAAAACTGAACGCACTAAGACTTTGAGTATTTTCATAGGATATGGAACTCGAAACATGGCACTTGCTTCGATATGAAAAATACTTGAGTTCCATTTCTTGCATCTTCTTATGATCTTCAGTCACATTCAGGATTGCCCTTGACATGTAAGGTACAAGTGGTGACCCTACTGGGAAGGCCTGCAACATTAAGCACAAAAAATCCATAACATTTTCAAGCTGGTCTGCTAAAAATTTATTTTTACACATTTGAATGGTGATTTGGTGAGAAGAAAAGATTAAGATACTCACGAAGCTCCAGCCATCGGATTTGTAAGTTGGTCCGACAGTAGTGTATCTAGAGCAATACTTAGCAAGGAAGAGCTTAAGGTAGGGAATTTCATCGAACACAGCATCAACTCCACCATTTTTGCTTCCTTTAGACAATGCATGGTGATACTCATCTGGGGAAGCATAGTGCCTTAGCCTGGTGTTCTTGAAGTTCAGTTGTCCTATTAAAAGCTCTCTCACATAAGAATTCTCTAGGTATCCAACGTAACAATCGTTCATCCTTAGCTGGTTAACATCCACAAATGATGGCCGCAACCTCTGCACGGTCAACATTGAGGCTAAGCTAGCTGTGTAACTTTGTGCAACAATGAATGCCACAATAACCCAGATGGTTAACACAAATCTTGACCAGTTGTTCTTCACCCTCTCACCTAACAAACATGATCAAGAAACAGATACAGTTAAAATTGGTAATCAATCAGACAATTAGTATATCTATATTCATATTATTTTAAACAGAGGAAATTCTAACACAGAGAAAAGTGAAAAGCTAGGAGCTAGATTGATTACCATGACCAAACACAGGAGTTAAAAAGGAGAACAAAAAAACTGAGCTAAGCTGCTGATACGGTGAACCTCTCAAGTCTATGTTTGTACGATGCTCAAGAATCCACACTATAAATCCTGTGGAGAAGAAGGCTACTCCAAGTGCCAACCAAAGATCCCAACTCAGAGGTTTGAGAAAAATCCAAATATTTTTGGTTTTCTCACCTTTAACTTTCACAACCATCCAAACCCCTGATTCAGAATATGGCAATGTGAAATCAACAAAAGTTGTCCTATTTGCAACAATTGTTGTATCTGCCACTACAGCGTCGTATTTCTGCATTTTCATATGGCAATTTAGGACACATAAAAAATCATCTCCACAGATTTTAGTAATTTTTTTTTTTTATTTTTGAAAAAAAAAAGAGACACAAAACATAACAACGAAAATTTAACTTCTTATAATGTAATAAAGTAATACTGTTGGTGATGAATAACAGACATGTGTCATAACTGTTGTATTTAGATATCTATTAGTTAGACTGTGTAATCTCATATAACTTTATTATTCTCTTTTGTGTATATCTTGTAATTCAGGGTTATATGTACAAGGGGATTGAAACTCTGTTTTCCAACTCAATGAGAATTGAACTTTATCAGAAAGACTAAGACTTTATAATGAACATATTGCATCAAACATATGCGAAAACAATACCTGAAGCTTAATCTGGTAAAGAAGATCATCGTAAGTCCCGTTACTATAGGCTGAGTTATTTACATATGCAAAAAACTCATGTGGAACATCGAAAGGGAGTTTTCCCAATGCAGCAGCAAAGATGTCGTAGCAGAAACCTGTAATGTTGGTGACCTTGAGAGTTTTAGGATCCCATTTTATGTCCAAAAATCCTTTAAAACCGGCACTTGTCAAAGGGACACCTATCCTCAACTTCTTACCGGGTGCGGGTATAACCCAACCTTTGGGCGGTGGGACTTTTGCGTGATCATTTCCAGGCCAAATGATTCTCTCTCTGAGTTCATCAATGGAGCTTGAATTTGTTATTTTACCATTTTCCCCTGAATCAACATATAGTCCTTTCTTTTCCGTCCAGTATCCAATAACTTCCTCACCTATTTTCCTTCTCACGTTGATTATTTCGAATTTTTCTACTTGCAACTGTCCTCTAATCAAACGGAACTCTCCACTTAGGCCTTCAAATCTAGTAGACAGCAGCTTTTCAAGAAGCCGTGGACCAAACACTTGACTTTGAGCTGAGGCATTTGAGTCCAAATGGGAAACCAATTCCACGGTCTTGGCCAATGCCCAAATGGTATCATATGCCCATAAACCATAAATGTTTATCTCCGAGACATTCCATCTGGTTTTGAATTCTTTAAGATGCTTTGTATGGGGCACATAGGGCCTTAAACCCAAAACACCATGCATTGAATCGCTAACATTTTTCTCAACTGGGTCCAACAGAGTTGATAACCCATCAGTGACTATCCAAACATACCCTTTACTCATCATGCCTGCTTTTTGTGCAAGAGGAAACAGTTTTGATCCAACAGAAGCTGTCATGTGAACCAGTAACACCCTCGTCTCCATTGCCTTGATCTTCTCGAGCTCTTTGGAGATATGCAATTGCGAAGAAGATGGAGAAATGACGCTTCTATAAACAACCCGCGTATCGATTTGCTGCAAGGAATGTGTCAGAAATGGAATGAAACTGTCGCCGAATTCTTTGTCTTCATAGATTACAGTAACTTGGCGCCAACCAAATTGTTGAACGATGGAAACCAGAGGTTTTACTTGAGAGTTATCGTCTTGGCATGTCCGAATGAAAAATGGACTCCGACTCGGAGAGAAAGAAGGGCTACTAGCTGAAATAGAAATGATAGGGAGTTTAGCTTTTTCTCCGAGATTGATAACGAACTTTGCTTCTGCTGACCATTCTGGCCCTATTATAGCGTGCACTCCTTCATTGTTCATCAAATCTAAAGCTGCAAAAATCATATAACCAAGTCATATTCTGAATGAATAGAAAATATTATTCTGCTTAGAAATTTTTTGCCTGGCAGAGTGTGTTGATTTTTCCAATTAATGTTTGGATGACTAGATTTTGTTACCAGCTGATGCCGCAACAACAGCATCCCTTGCAGAGGTTTTCACAGAAAAAGACAACCTCGTCTGATAATTTGGATATGCAGCGTAGAAGTCGGAAAACGCCATTGATATGGAATTCCGTGCCAAATTCCCGATTCCAGATTCAGGATCAAGAATTACACCGACGCGTATCGTTTTCTTTGAGCCTGCACTGCTAGTAGTTCCATTGCCAACGCTAGCAGCAATGGGACAGTGGTTTATTATCCCAAATAATAAAACAATGCACATAAAGATACTGGCCATTTGGAGAAGGACCGAAATGGAGAAATTGCAAGTAGATGGCTATCTAGATTTCTTGTAGACATTATTATATTGTTCATCTATTAGGACAGTAACTTCAAGGAAGACTCGCGCGGTGTCGACAAAGAAAACTTGGACTAGACTATTATTGTTTTGTTTTTGTCATGAAGATTTTCATCGCACCCCCATTGGGTTAAATTTATTAAGGCCTAAAATGTTTAGTAGCCCAAGTGGTTCAGTAAAGTCCAAAGCCAACAATAGGCCCGTCACATGTCATTCATCCATCAAGTGAGAATCAAGACCATTGATGATATAATTAAATAGAAAAAGAAGAGAATAATAGATGAGACTTTTCTTTTAGCACATTTCCCAACCTCTTCTTTTTTGCCCTTTTCCCTGTCCTTTATCGGGCAGCCATAAACTTTTATGAAAAAAATCCAATTTTTGACCAATTTTGAACAAGCATAAGGATAAAAAAATGCTACTATTCATCATCTTCTCCGTAATTGTTTTGCAACAAACCAAAATACCATTTTTTCTCTTTTATTTTCATTTTTAGCCATTTTTAATTTATTATAGAAAATATTTCTGACTTTGACTTCGGAGAATGGTGCCGGCCACCGGCGCCTTTCTGACCAGTTTTCTTCCTTCCAAAATTCAGAACTCAAAACAAATATCTAACAATAACGATTCTTAGTGTATCAAATTTAAAACCGACAGATAGATTTTTATTTTTTTTTCTTGTTTTAAATACTTCGTTAATTATATATGTAGTGTACTAATTATTTTTTAATTAAATGGACGGTTATAAATGCAAACCCAAGTTAAACGTCAGTCAGTGGTTGTACCTTTTCCTTTGGTGTGTTTACTTGGACTTTTATTTTGGTATAGAAATTGTAGAATGTCAGTAATGGAACAGAGTTTTCTCTACCCGTCTTTATTTTGACTCCATTTAAAAAAAATATAAATTTTCTTTTTCTTTTTACTTAGAAGAAAATAAGCCATACTTCCACGTAATGCAGTTTGTTTTTTTTATTACACATAATGTAGCTTTAGTTTCCTAAAAATAAGATACTTTGACTTATGTATGCTTGTGTATATATATTACCTTAATTAATTTGAAAGTAACCCGGCCGGCGTAGCTAATTGTTTTTATACATTCACTCGCCGCAGCCATCTATAGTGCGTTGTTTTTTGGGAATCTGGATTTATCTAATACTTGTTCAAGATTCCATATAATTTTTTACTTTTCAATTCGCTTTGGAAAAAATCTAGAAGATATTTTTTTTAATTAATTTATTTTGACATAGAAGCATTAACATTGAATAATATAATTAACCACGACATCCATTACTTATAGAAGTAGCAAGAGGAAATTAACTGTGTAATATTCATTCAAAATACAGTGACAAATATGATTATAAATATATATATATTTTTTATTGTCAAAAGAGGCACCAACAAAATGGTTNTTACCCCATACATGGCATCCCTATGGAACTTCATTCTTGCGACATCTCTTAATGTCAACTTGTCACCACTAAGTGATATGCGGCGATGGCGGAACACAATGTTATGATTCCGGCGATAAAGAGTGCTATATGGACACCGAGGAACTTTTTCTGACCTGACCAATGTGAATGGCGCCAGGAATGGAGATGGTGACAAGCTCAAGTCAAGCAAAGCAACCGAATGGAAAATCTTCATTAAAAAGAACTGGTCAATTGTCAATTAACAAAAAATCTTTCTCCAAGGATCCGAAAACAAAGCACAAGAACGACGAAGTGAAAAGGTTCCGAATGTCCATCTGAACCAGATCGAATCCGGAAGCACAGAAGATGGACTCCGTGATATCCCTCTATCCAAGACAACGACTGGAGGATCTGAAAGAACTGGGATGGATCATCCCGGATGAAGAGGACCCGTAAGAATGTACCCCATTTTCCAAGCCTCCCAATAATGACTAATATAATAATTAGGAATGTGAGATGCGTAGTTCCGGCGCTAGTTTTTGTGGTTCGATATCACAAACCGGGACTGGTTATTCTCGCGGAAACCCGTGTAGGCGGTGAATGAGCAGATTTCTCGGATAACTCTGAGTCTAACGAGGTTCAGAGCAAACCCTTTTATCTTCCAAGATATCCATGTGTATGAACCTCAACAACCTCTATACCAGACCATTCATTCCCTCCCAATTCGAAGTTTTTTTCCAAACAGGGAAGAATCCCCGTGGCATAAACAAGCGAGAATAGAATGATAAAAAGGCCGTTACTCCGCACCACACCTACTAAATTGTGTTGCGATATCGAAGATTGGGATGGAACCCCAACGACAAAGGAAGAGCATTTTCGGGGCTTAGCTCGTACACGAAGAAAGCTTCTCTTTTCTCATTCTTTTCTAACCTTTGTTATTTTGAATTCCTGCCTGCCCTCGAAAACACATAGGTGCCATAGTCGAATAGTTTTCATTAAGAAGGGAAATCTTTATATATATTAGCATTTGACCTCTTTTTCCTAGTACTAGTAGTAGTCCTAAAAAGCCCTCTCCCTTTATTGACTCCAATCGAACTCCTAGCCCTTGGCCTACTCTCACTTTCTTTCACTGGCTGTCTCACTGACAAATCTCCTGCCCATTTTACGCTTTCCTCCTTGCTATTTGAAAGAGTGCTTTCTGCGCCTTATAAAAGACTCTTTACCGGAAAATGAAATAAAGAAAAAGCCCTTAACATGGACTCCACGATAACTAGCTTGACNACCCAAATCCTGCCTACTATATATGCCTTTCCTTCCTTTCACACCAACAAAATGCTGATCAACTTCTCTAGTCTCTTCCCATTCCTCGTCTCATTTATCTCCTCCTTCTCTACCTTTAAAACCTATTAATTATTCTTTGGTTTTTGGGTTTTTTGATTCTTTTCTTCATATATTATTTTTGTTCATCTTGTTTTATGGGAACTGGTTTCTCAGCTTCTTTTGCAATCGAAACAAGTGGAAACTCTCTTCCTCCTTCAAAACCTGGACTTGGTGATGTACCGGAGAATTGTATCTCTTCCATTTTTATGTACCTGGATCCGCCGGAGATTTGTAAATTGGCAAGGTTGAATCGGACATTTCGTGGCGCTTCTTTGGCTGATTTTGTTTGGGAATCAAAGCTACCATCAAATTATAAGTTTCTTGTACATAAAGTTGTTCATCAACAAGTACCGGCTGATGAGTATTTGTCTAAAAAAGAGATATATGCCAAGCTATGTCGACCCAATCGCCTTGATGGTGGCACCAAGGTAGGATAGCTTTATACATATATTTAATTTTTTTTTTTGCATCCTTAATCGCTTTGTTCCTTTCTTTTTCATTTTATGAAGAATAAAGGTGTATTTGTTTGTGTTAGTTTAAGACTTGAGAACAAATAATAATTCAGCTTGATATCATAGTCAAATCTTTAAAATTTTAGATTCAAAACTCAAAAGCAACGATAATTCAACTCAAAATGAAAATATTTAATTAGCAATTTTCAAATGATATTGAATGGCTTTTTCTATTAGAAAGAATAATATTGAAGCGTTTTTGTTCCTCAGTAGTGTGTAACACCCCTTTCAGCGCTCCACCATATTTACCAAAAGTAAGATTAAAGTAGCTTTTCTAATTTACTTACAAAGGGTAAATAATTAAACTAACGTTAAAAGTGGTCTGGTGTTTTAACCATGCCTAGGAAGTTTGGCTGGATAAGACTTCGGGAAATGTTTTTTTGTCCATTTCATCTAAAGCGTTGAGGATCACAGGAATAGATGATCGAAGATATTGGAATTTTATTTCAACCGAGGAATCCAGGTGAGAACTAATTCAATTTCATCTTTCATTATTTATTTTTATTCATTAATTATTGAGCTTTTAGACCTTATGAAATGTAACTATATATATTTTTGCAATAAAATTCTCAAGAATTAAAGACAAAAAAATGGAGATGCGTGTATATCCGTTCGCATCATT
The DNA here is from genome assembly GCA_003254975.1 of Ochetophila trinervis. Classification (NCBI taxonomy): domain Eukaryota; kingdom Viridiplantae; phylum Streptophyta; class Magnoliopsida; order Rosales; family Rhamnaceae; genus Ochetophila; species Ochetophila trinervis. The sequence goes on from QANX01000084.1 coordinate 64,995, forward strand.
AATATCACATGATTTATTTTCGAACGTGAAAAAGTATAAACTTTTTAATAACGTGGGACTAGAAACTTTTTAATTTCCACCTTCTTCTTCTTTTTTGGCAAGTTTGTACCTCTTCAATAAAAAGAAGGTTTGATGTATTCTTATCCAAGTTAATTAATCATCTTAATTATGGTCATAAAGCGGTGGATTAATTTTTATTGATATGATATAGATAAAGTATGGGGGTAAAGGCTTTATGTTTGATATATTTTCACAGGCTTCCTTTAGGAGGAAATATGATTTTATTTTTTTATTTTTTTAGGAGGACATATGAATTTGATATTACAAATTAAATTTGTAACATATAGTTCCTATTTACTCATGAGACAAACAACCAAGTGGAATAATATTTTAAAGCATAAAGTAATATGCCAATCTACACAAAAAAATAAAAAATAAAAAATCAGGAGCTTAATTTAGCTAGGCATATAAGAATAATAACTAAAAGAACACTAAATAAAGGTGGGATGCCTTCTTTAAAAGCTTTTAGCTTATTATTTAAGCCACATAGAGGCCCATAGTATTCATTAATTAATTAGAGTAATTTTTTTTTTCTTATCTATTTCCTTTCCTTCTTTCACAAAGGCACATCTAGCTTGTCGACTTCTTATCAGAAAAAGAAAAAGAAAATCTTGCTTGTAGACTAATAATAAGACATCACATGTTTATTATATTGGACTATACTATATTGGATTTGATTATTTCAAATCATAATATGTAGTCTTAATATTTAGTCTTAATATATGTGTATGCCAGATTCCACACAGTGGCTTATCTTCAGCAGATATGGTGGGTGGAAGTATTAGGAGAGTTAGAGTTTGAATTTCCACCGGGAAGCTATAGCCTTTGCTTCCGATTGCAGCTTGGCAAACCAACTACCAAAAGATTTGGCCGACGAGCCTGCACCGTTGATCAGGTCCATGGTTGGGACGCAAAGCCTGTACGATTCCAGTTGGCAACATCCAACGGTCAGAGAGCTTCATCAGAGTGTTATCTGAAACAACAAGGGACTTGGCTCCATTACCATGTGGGTGATTTTGTCGTCCAAAACCCTTACGTGCCTATCAAGATTAAGTTTTCAATGGTTCAGATTGATTGTACACATACCAAAGGTGGGCTTTGCTTAGACTCTGTGTTAATATGCCCAACTGAGTTTAGGAAAAGGTTAAAAGCCTAGCAATTAACATAACTTTATTAGTTTTGTAAATTTTGTTTGTAAAAATTAAAGCGGTGCGTGTAGAAATTGGGGGACTGCCAAAACAGGCAAAGCAATTTGTTGGGTCTTAGTTTTTTGTGGGTATAGATCAGGAACTTTTTTTTTTTTTTGGGTGAATTAGATCAGGAATTATTGCTTTGTTTGTTTTGGTTCATTGAAAATTATTGCAGTTTTGAAGCAAAGGGGGTGTTTTGTTTTTGTCTTTCCCTTTTTGAGTTGTAATTTGCAATAAAGTTCCTCTTTCTTAAAGAGTTGTATCCCTTTGCCATGTTTCCAACATTAATGTTCAAAAAGTCTCTGAATTGGTTAAGATGGGAAATCAAACCACAATTGAAAACCCACCATCAAATCGATGTTAGAATAAGTAGGTGGTGTATAAATTTTGAGGCTTTTTCCTTTAGAAGGAAGATATATATACATGTATATGGGAAAAAGAAAAAATGTAGCTGTATTTGGTTTGTTTTCCCAGTTCCCATGGGTCATGAGGAGTTGGTCCAACCTGCCATATGAGAGGCCAAGATTATTTAGAGCTAAGTTGTGCATTCTCCATTTAAGCACCCGTCTATCTATCTGTCATCAAAATTTAATTACCAATGATGGTGATAGTTGATGGTTGATGGACCACCAAACATAATCAAATTGATCAGTTTTCCTCTAAATCTGCAGCTTCTTCTTTCCTTCTTTTTTAATAAATCTGCAACTTCTTATTATCTTATCTGTGATTTATCTCCTTTTTTTCACTCCTTACAAAAGCATTAAACAAATATATATTACATTTCTCTATACAAATGTTGAATATCATGAACTACAAATTTATATATATCGATGATAAACTATTATTTATTATTTAGTATATTATAATTGGTAATGTCAAATATACATGTGTTGGAAAATGTTATTATTAGAATGTTTTTTATAAAATTTCTGTCACGATTATCGCTGAATGTATATTTTAATGATAAATATGAAATAGTCATTATTCAACTTTGCTACTAAAATAAATTTTTAGTGACAATGTGATAGAAATTATATCATTTTTTTTAGTAATCAAGAACTATATATATATTTATTAATTTGTTTAGAAATCATACATTTTTAACAAAAAAATATATATATTTACTTTTTTTATGAAAAATGTATTCTACGTGCCTTATAAATTCCTATATTCTCTATAGACACCCTTTAGAGCATCTTTAATGGTTATGTAGATTGGAATCTACATGGCACATAGAATAGAAATTTTTATTGCTTATGTGTCAAATATCTATTTAATAGACAGTGAATATTTAAAAGTAGTCTCCAATGGAATCTGTTTACAATAAAAATAATAAATTATGTGTAATTTTTTTTCTTAAATTATATCTATTTAAAATTTTAAAATAATTGAAAAAAGAATAAAAAAAGAGTTAATTGTTGAGTCACACTGTCTAACAGCCCTTCTGAAAATAGACAGTCTATTTGACAGTGTCTATTTTATTTTTTGCCACATAAGCTTAACAGAACTAATAGACAGAGTCATTGGAGAGTTTTTTTTTTTAAATCTTTCTGCATTTATGATGTGGCACTCAAATTAAAGCAATCCACAGTATCATTGGAGATGCTCTTATGATACTTTTCTAATCATAATATTTTATTGTTATAAGTTGTTAAATCTTGTAAAAATACTTCATAATGAAACTAATAATTTTGAATAGCAAAAAAAAATTATTTTTTGCAATTGCCGTGGAAGCATGAATTTCAAAAAAAATAATACTAAAGATATCATATAATCTCCTAATACATCCATCAAATATACACATGTCACATGATATTATTAAATTAATTTATATTTAATTATATTTATCATTTTAAAAATTTACTTATCTATATTTATATTATATTAATGTATTAACTAATAAAATAATAATATATTTATTCTTATATATATTAATAGACTAAATAATTTTTTAGCATTATTAATTAAAAAAAAAACATTTGTAGAAACGCTTAAGTTTATCTCAAAAAATAAAATAAACTCAAGTTCCATCGGAGATAATTACCAGAATTAATAAATTATTTATTTAATATGTGTCATATTTACATACACAATAAATAAACAAAAATTATATTTGATGTATTTCTACGTGAAGGATAAAAACAAAAATAAAAAGTTTCATTATCAGAAAATAAATAATCTACAAATTCCTCAAATATGTATTTCTAGAGTGGCTTTTCTTTTACTTGTCCCGGCCAGTCGGCAGTCGGTGAGCTCAGAGCCTCTGTATTCCTGCGCGCCTGAAGAACTTTGGTTTGCTTTGGTTTTAGATCCATGGCTTCTCTTTAAAAGTACATGACTTTCTTCGTCCGCTTTTCCCCTCAACCCCAAGTATATTCTTTTCTTCTTTACACACTTTCTCCGTCTCTCCCTTCTTTCTCTTTCTATATATATAGATATATATATACGCATACATACTCATAATCCATGAATTTAGAACTTATTTATTTAATTAATTTTTTGTAATTAGTTTCTCAAATCTTATTTCGAGTACCGGGGCGTTTCATATGTCAATTTTTGTTTCTGTTATCTACAAACTTTGTCGCCACAATCTTAAATGTTGCAGGAAAAAGAAAAGTACCCATTAAAAGAACTGAATTTACTACTTTAAATTGCTGACTTTACGGCCTCGAATTATGAATTATTACTGTTTTTCTTCATTTACTACCAATAGAACGAATTGGGTTTGGATTTTTTTGTTTGAATTCCAACTTATTGATATGTTTTTGTGTTGTATTTTTGCGATTCTGAATCAGGCATTTTGAATAGACATAAAACTTCGATCTTTATTCAATATGCCAAAAATGGATAACAGCGGTGATTTTATATACTGGCTCGGTCCTGACATGTCAATAAAGATTCTCACACATTTAGATGACCCATCTGATCTTGTCCGTGTTTCTGCGGTTTCAAGGCTTTGGCATCGATTTGGTAAGCTTTTGGGATAATTTATCAGTTTTTTTTTTTAAAATTTTTTTTTATGGGTTTAAGTCATTTTTCATTCTTTCGATATGCTTTTAACACCTTCATTTGTTACATGTATTTTAGTTGTTTTAGTGCTTTTAATACAAGGGGTTACATTTTTTTTTTTTTTTTATGCTGATAATATAAGTGATGACATGCTCTTCCAGCATCCTTCGTTTTCATATAGCTCTTTGACATAAATACCATATACATATACATATACATATATATATAACTCTTTGTCATTGATGGGTATAGTCATTTGGAATGAACTTGTTTACTGTGTCAAGCAATGGCATACAACCAATATGCTTCTCCTTTACAAAAGTATTTTGTCGGCTTAGTTGTGTAAGAAAGAATGACATAAACCTAAAGCTTAAGTTGAGGCTTTTTAAGCATGAAGGTTTTGAGGCCTTTATCGCTGGACAGCTGCTCAATTTTTTGTAAGCAATTTTTTGTGAGATGAAAGGAATAATGTAGATTAACTGTATTTTTTAGGCATACATTCCATCCTTCATGTTTAATTGTTTTTTACACAAGTTGATAATATATTCACAGCTTAAATTTCATCTTAAAAAGTAAGTACTATAAATAAATGATCAAAAGGGATCTAATTCTATAACTTATTTTTTGTCGCTAATTTGATTTTGTGCTTGAATATGAATAACTTTAAATGACCTAGAATTCGCTATTCTGAAGTTCTTTTTTGCTGATGTTGATTGTTCTTATTCTGTAGTCATTGAAAATGGCCTTTGTAGGCAGCTTTGCTTGAAAAGGTTGCCCGAAATATCTAATGCTGCTCATGTCATAAATAACAAGATAGAACCATTAAAAGTTGATGTTAGCAGTACTACGGAATGGGAGTGCCTCATGAAGAAGCATATAGTCTATTCTTTTTTAGCACAAGGTCTTTCCCCTGTTGTAAGAAAAGATTGCATATCAGAGGCCATTAGTGCATCCAGCACTGACAATTACCCTGAAGAAAGCATTCGGAATACTTTAGATGCAAGGGATAGAATTCAGAATAGAGCTTCATACTGGTCCAGTAAAGGTGAACGTGATCCTGCTGCTCATGAGATATTGCTTTATAAGTTGGTTGCAAAACTGTGTGTTATTACTGAAATCCATGTTCAGCCATTCCAAGGTTATTCCTGATAATTCATCTCTCCGTCATTTAGAGATTTGTTACAGATCTTATATTTTTCTTGCTTAATTGAACTAAATGTGCTTTTCACATCAGCATACTTTCAGTATGGCTTCCCTATATATTCACCAAAGAGCATTCGATTCAGAGTGGGCCACCTCCAAAACCAAGTGGAAATTGGGGATGATGTTGCTAATGGTGCAGCAGCCGATAGTTTTATATGGACATATACATCACCAGAATTTCCAGTGGTCCAGGTTTGTTGCACTGTTTGATTTTCTTGGCATTGTTTTAAGTTTTCGAAGGGAGGAAGTTTGTTGAAGTGTCTTTGGTCATAGAATTCCATATTAGTTTTACTGCAATGGTCTTGAAACCATTTGGATACAGTACTACTTCTTTCTCTGCTGAAATTATTCCCCATTTTGGATGCAATTTTTGCTTATGAAACTACGATGGATGAATTCTTGAGCCACAATCTGAATAGTATGCATGTATGAGTAGTAACTTTTAATACTTTCAGTGAGCATAAATGTTTTACTTCCTTGAATATAAATTCAAATCTCCAACTGTGTTCCTTTTTTAAATATTGTTTTATGCATTACATCAAGTTTCGAGACCTTAAGTGACTGCAATGAAACAGGAAAATTCCTTGCAGAAGTTTGAGCTACCTGAACCTGTTCTTTGTGTTGGAGAATTTCTTGTGGTTGAGCTCCTGGGCAGGGTTCAGAGACAAGAAATTGATGGATTGTATTATATTTGGTACTCTCTCTCTCTCTCTCTCTCTATATATATATATATATATGCACACATATATATATATATACACACACACACATATATATATAAGATAATTATAGTGTGCCAGTCCAAGAGACTTGCATTTGCTTCATTATTAATTTTACTTGCAGTATGTTTTCTTACTTCCTTTTGTTATTGGCACGGTGTAGTATCTCCCATGTTCAAGTCGTAGGTAAACCACTCTCGCATGGTTTTGATGTGGAAATGGTTGATCATTCTGGAAACTGCGCTTTGAGGTATTACCCTGAAAGAGAGTCCTCACTTAAATCAAGTGAAGAGGTGGGTGAGCCTTCTCGCTTTCGTTCATTCACTACAAGATTAATGAGCGCTGGTTGGGAGCATACAATCTGGAACAGAATTCTGGCTTCTGGGGCTGTTGCAGGTGATGATGATGACGAATCAGAAGATGAGCTTACTACCTAGTTTTACCTCTTTTCTTTTTTTCTTTTTTGCCATTTAAGATTACTCCAGCTGGATGGAGCTGTAGGCTGGTGGTGAAAATTCGCTAGATATCAAAAAATTGTCTTCGAGCAAGTGCATACCGTGTAGTTTCCTTACTAAAAAGAACTTCTTGGTTTCAAATAATACCATAACCAATTTCCCTATTTTTTTTAAATACAATGGGTTTATTAAAATATCAATTATAAACGTGCCATACCAACATGACTTGAGCTAGCAAAAATTACATCATTTTGCTAGCTAATTTTTTTCATTATCATTTTTCAGCAGAAAATAAAGCAGAGTTGAGCAAAGTAAGTTTATGTAAACAAGGGATAGGAAGCATGTAAATATCATGTCACTAGAAAACTTAATTTGTTCTTAGGTTTTCGTCCAATAGATTACACTTGCAAGACTGGGAGACAACCCTCAAATAAAAATAAAAAGAGAAAAGATTGCTACTATGCCTACTGAACTAACTGAAGTACAACTGGGTGATGTCACGACAAATTCCAGACTTTAAAAAGAAGCCAAAGGAAAATGAGAATGAGAAGACAGCTATTTCAAATGACCTGTACAAAGATATATATGCTGGCCACTTCGCAGAGCAGAGCCAACAATTAACCCAATTTTTTTGTTAGTCATGCTTTCCAGCCATACCCCATATTATCGTCAAGATCACTGTTAAAAAACCCGTTCTCTGTGAGTTGGGCCATGTCTTGAACAATATCGTCCTGCAAATGAAGATTCTGGGGCATATCTGGTGCTGCTCTCTGTTTGAAGCCATTGTTGCCACCACCAGCAGAAGAGTCACTGGTGGAAGCAGCTTTGAAACTGTTGCTCCTGGTTGGAGCAGGCCCATTACTTCCTGGCACATTGGCAGTAGCGGAACCTGATCCTGACGTGTTGCCTCCAAAACTCATTCCATTCCTTGACACATTACCGTTGGCAGTGGGTCCAGAAAGAGATTGCTGTTGAACTCCACTGTTATTGGACATCTCCTGCAGCAGTTGCTGGATCATCTGCTGTTGTAAGACCTGGTTGCCTTGTGAGGTCTGTGGATGGTTTTGTTGCAGTAAGCTATTAGAAGACATTGAACGCTGCTGCAGCTGTTGTGGCTGCTGTGGTTGTTGTGAGGGAAGATGGGGACTTGAAAAGCCACTAACAGGTAAATGCTGCATGGATCCTGGTATTAAAGCAGCAGTGCCTTGAAAGGACGATGATGGACTTTGGTTGGAATTACTGAAGGAAGATGATGCCTCTTGTTGTATAGAGTTGGGATTTGAATTCATCGAGTTCTGCCTCATAAGCATATTCTGGTAATTAGTCAATGCCAAAGCAGCTTGTTGTGAACCACTTAATGCTCCTCGGCCAACCATGTGCTGGTTGTTGTTCATTTGATTATGCCCTGGATGCAAAGCCATCAGTTTATTGAGAGTAGTCCTGTCAGTTGGCATACCCTGAACACTTGCTAGCTGCTCCATTTCTTGCATCTTTTGCATCTGGAGTTTAGCTGCACCAGCATGTCGAGGATAATTTTTCAAGCCCTCTGCCAATAAGCATCAGCACAACATTCAAGCATACATTTAGTTAAAAGCCCATCGATTTATTTCATTTTGAACGATAAAACCATATAATACCATGAAACTGCGCAGCCAAAAAGAACTTACCAATAGGCCCAACTTTGTGCTCCCGGCAGAAATCAATCAAATCTTTCATGCTATTGACAACCTCAGAGATCTGTTAAAAGAACCCGGGCTATAAGAAACCCTCGTGACAAACAATATACCACATTTAACTCCCATAAACACACATTGACATGTACCTGCAAACACCTTACATATCTTTTAGAAAAACCCAAGTCATTCAGTGACTGCAACTCCAAACTCTTAGCAAGCTGTCGACCAGCATTCAATACCCTGAAGAAAAAACAATCCACTGTCAGTACAACAATTGCTTCAAGTTTACAATGCAGTTCTGTTAACACAATTCATCCTGATTTATCCTAATCAGGTTTCCATATCTTCCAAAGGGGGCTTCTCTTTCAATTCATGGTTCTCATTCCTAACTACTTGAGTTGCATCAATTTTTGCCTCTGTTTTACCCCCCTGGCCACAGACCTAAGCATAAGACTAGCTAAAAAAGGTATAAGAGAAACAGAACTTGCAAAGAGTTTGCATGGCATGTCTAGACTTACATATTGCTGTTTGTTTGTAAATCTTGCTGAGAAACCCCATCAGATCCACTTTCTGCAATTGTTGTTTGGCACTTCTGTGCAACCTGGACCAGCTGGTTCACCTGCAAAGAATAAGCAAAAATGTCTAGAATTAGCTTCTTCATCTAATCTAAAACAACAGCTGCTTACAAGAATAAATATCAAATTTAAAACTATCCTATACATGCACAGGCATAAAGTAAAAGCAAGAGTTTATATGCAAAATTAATACCTGAGGCGCAACCAGCCTACGAGGTAAAAGTTCTTCATGGCGCCGTGCGCAAAATTCCCATGACAAAATCTGAAAATTCATGTAAGTAACAGCATATTATTTTTTAGTTATAGAAGCTGATTATACTTTAACGTGAAGCAATTTTATTAACCTTTAAATCTTGAGAGAATATGATACGAAGCTGACCCTCCCGAACAACACGAAGCTGCTCATACACACTTTCTTGTACTGCTTTTCCATACTCCAACATCATTATTCCGGAAGGAAATCTACATTCACGAGGCAAGTCCAAAAAAAGAAGTTCATCGATCACTCCACTACCGAATTTGATCTCATTAAGTCTGGGGAGAACTTCAAAAGTTGCCTCTGCAAACAAGCAGAAAAGCAAACACTAATCAGAGGAAAAATCTAATATGAAACTAGTTGAAATACCTTACATAAAGATGAGGGGCTATGGCAGAAAGAAGCATATGAGGTTGTTGTGATGCAATACATATGAATCTGGTTGTCACTAATTTCCTGCACATCATTTTTTTATGTATTAACTTCATTATTTATGTATTAACTCAACTGTGCTACTTTTCTTAATCTACATCTTTTCCAATCTCTTAATACAAAATTTAACCCCCAACTGAAAGCCTTGCAATCATTCCCTAATTAACATCTTCAAGTGTCCTCACAATGGTGGAAACTCAATCATTTCAACTCCCTATTATGCAATACTTTGAACTCCATAAAAATGTTCTCTTTCATCCCCCAATAAACATCTTCAAGTGTCCTTCACAGCAGTAGAAAAATCATTTTCACCCCTTTATTCCCTATTATAATACTTCAAGCTCCTTAAAACTTTCTCTTACATTTGGAAATATTTTCCAACTGTAAGCCAATTAATATCCTTCTAAATATGGCCTAGTTGAATTTTCCAAATTACAGAACCATTCTTTATCATTTCCCCTCTGAACATATACCTGCTTTCTTTCTTCTCTTTAACAATGTTCCTGACATATTGGTTCCCAAAATTGATGGAGATATATGTAATATTGTTTACTTTTCTGTTTTGACATTTGTCATTGAGAATCCAAAAACTTTTTTATAAAAGAAGACGCCTCTGAATAGTCATGAAGTTTAAGTAAATGACTGCAAGTTAAACATATTTGTCCCCAATCTTAGCTAGTCAAGTTTTCTTACCAAAACCCCTTCCAGATTTAGAACCACAGATGTCACACTGCCATGCATCCTGGCAAAAGAAATTATTTACACGTGAGAACCCCCAATATATTTTTGAGGCAAGATAACGCAAATTATATGAAGAAAATAAAGTCACTGTATTTAATATATAATATGCAGAAGCATGCAGATGTGATCACCTTTTCCTGCACAAGCAACTCATCCAACTGCATATATACACTCATACAAGTCTTAATTAATGCTACATTTTCCCATTTGAGTTTCTAAAAAGAGAAATAATTTAATAGGACCAGTGACTGACCATAGCTGCCTGAGGGAAAACACCAAGTGCATGTTGCCCAACATTGTCATATAATGATAAGCACCATCTTTTCTTAGCACGGGGAGAGTAGTATTCTGTCACAAACTTCCTCCAATACGCAATAGTATTGTCCTGTTATTATTAAAAAAAAAAAAAAAAGAGTAAAATGATGTATTTAGCAATAATAATAACATCTATGCACAAGGGATTAATCCGAAATGATCTTTTACTGGAAAGAAGGAAATTAATAGAAATTAGATGCATATAAATTGGAAATACACCTAGATAAAAGTTACATATGCACAAAAATGAACAAGAACTCACAGTTGGCCTTTGGCGCTGATGATAAAGATATTGCATCAAGCGACGAGCACATACACCGCTATCATAGGGCCGCTTCATAGCAGATGCTGGCTGCACTGCCTGCTGCTGAAGTTGCCTTAACTGCATCTGCTGCTGCTGCTGCTGCTGCTGCTGCTGCTGTTGCTGTATGTGAGCCCTTTGCAACTGTGGCATAGACTGAAAAATCTGTTGCTGTTGGCGTAACCTCTGCTGCTGAAGCAAGGCTTGTAACTGTGGATTTCGGCCTTGGAACTGCATGGTGTCTTGTCTCTGAAGAAGCTGCTGTAACACCTGTTGCTGCATAATATCTTCCTGCTTGATATCCAACCGGGGTTTCTTTTGCACCTGAGCTAAATTATTTGGATCCTGAAGGAAAGATCCAGGCATTCGCACACCCATAGGAAGTGAAACTTGGCCAGTTTGTGACGCGGGCAAAGATGTAGCACTTGATGCTCCTTGATGGTGCTGCTGACTCTGCTGCACCTGTTGAGCATTTTGGTCCTGATGAGAATTCTGCTGCACTACAGAAGACCCATCCATAACCGATGACCCAGAAATGCTAATATTATTGGATGAGAATGACATGGGTGACGCAGGTAAGCATAAGTATGACTCTGTATTGATGCTCGCGCTTCTCTGCAAATGAGGACCTCCAGAAAGTGCAGAGTTTGCATCTGTGACCAAAGAACTTGCCCCAACACTTGGACCAGAATTCGCCACACTGTTCAAAACTGCATTGTTCATGTCCCCAGAAACCGGACCCAGATTTGAACGCCCAGTTCCAGGAATTGAATTAGAAGAGTTCCCGAAAGATGAGCTCAAGTGAGAGTTAACAACAGCTTGGGACTGTCCATCTCCTTGAAAGAAAATTCCAGAACTCGATGAAGATTGTGTTAGCCCTCCAGCCACCCGAGAAGGCACCATGGGAGGCACCGTCCCTTGGTGGCCAGATTCTAGGTAGCTCTCCAGAGCCAGGCCTCACTAAAGTTTTTACAATAGTAAATATGCTCAGGCCACCCAATACAATACAAAAGCAAAACCCATATTAAAAATCCCCTATAATTGCTCACAAATACAGCATGGCTAATGTCACTGATACTACTAAAAAACAATTTTAATATCCACCATCAACAATTAATGTAAAATTATTACAAATCTACATGCTCTTGGCCAACCAAATGGGGCACAATAAATTATAATCTGTTTGAGCTTTCAACATTTTCCCATAGGGATCTAAAATAAACAAAAGGAAACAATACCATTAGCAGTAGAACAGCAAAATTCTTAACATAGCAACTTAACAAAATTTCAGAAACCATCTTTTCCCAGATAAGTAAATTAAAGACTACGAACAAACATGAAACAACATTTCCGAGCTTAAACAAGCCCTATTTTGTACAAAACATTTGTTCCCCGACGCACCTACCCAAAACCCTAATTTTGCGATCAGAGTAGTTAGGAACATTTACTTTTGCACACATGGCCCAAAACCCGAAATATATCGGGGATCGAACCGCAAAAAATGTTATTTTAAAATTGCAAGCAGAAAAGAAATAAGTTTTAGACTCAAATTTATCACAAAGGTTGAGAATCACGATTTAAGATCGAGCTCGAATCGACACAACTAATTGCAAGAAACTCCAAAATATCCAACCCCGCCTAATTATCGCACTAAAGCTTTCTAAAGCTCTAATTAAGGAAATACAACTAAAGATCAAAATACATAGAGAACAAATATACAATAGCTAAAAAGAATAAAAGTTCTAAGCTTTTACAAAAAGAAAGATCGATCGGAGCAGATTATTGTGAACAAAGAACTATGTTAATTAGCAAGGAAAATGAAATTAAAAGCAGACAAAAAATTATACAGGGAAAAAAAAAATAAGAATGTATAAGCTACTGACCTTGAAATCGAGAGCTGGAAAAAAGCGAAACGTTGCTTTTTCTCGCCTAATTTGGAACTGGAATTTGTAAAGAGAGAGAATGAGAACGCTCGAGAGGCAGCTTTATATACCTAGCGGGAATTGAAGAGTGGGAGTGACCGGCTGCACCGGTATCCAACCCCTATATCACCGGTTTAGTCCCGGTAATTCGCATGACACGTGCCCGTAATTATTTCATGAACGTAGTCGGTGATGATAGATCGCGCGGTGGCGACGCGATATTATAGATGACGTGTCGAAACCTAACTTGTTGATCTCTAGGTTACACATGATGGACCATGAGGACGGTACTTGAATTAATCTTTTTTTTCCTTTTTTTATTTTACATGAGCAATGATCAGGTACGCCCACTCCAACATGCGAAAACCTGAGAGATTAACAAATCCTACGTGGCAGCTAATGGATGGTCACTTCTGACATTTCAAAATTACGGGTGTAGGATATTGTGGCTTCTGATTTACCTTATAAGGTTAAAGGATAGAGACAGACCGTCAGATTGCCACGTGCCATGGAACATTGATCAATGGAAACGAGGCCTCGTGTGGTCTGCCTTGAAATTAATCAAATCCAAGTTATAATTTTAACCTCTCTTAAACAGAATGAGTTTTTTTTTTTTCCACCCTTATATATTTAGAATATTGAATATACATTTACATTTTTGTTTCATTTAAACTTTCAATAAATTTATAAAAATCTGAAAACTTGAAACTGAAAAAGAAAAAGAGAGTAGCAGAAAAAGTTGGATTTTAATTTGTCTAAAACATTGTTTATATTAGTTCACGGAAGTTAAGGGAGATAAAGAAGACAAGGTTCACTCAGTTTTTAAGGCATTGACCAGAATCTGAACTCCAAAGGCAAAGATAGGCTGAAGAATTGTATTGACCAAATCGGTTTCTAATTTATGGATCAGAGTCCTTAGGGGGAGCATAGAACCCAAGGCCTTCGACCCCATGCTCTATTCTATACATCATTATTTAATATCGATGCTGGTTATCTCTTTCTTTCTTTTTCACTAATTTATTAGGCTTTTTTATTCTTTTAGGAAATTAATTAGGCTATATAATTGTTTTATTTATTATTTTTCAACCAACCAAATTATAATATTACATTCTAATGCGGTGTGAATATGTGTCTATTTGGATGAACCATAAAAAGCCCTTTGTTTGGTTTTAAAATGTAGAAGCTTTTAACAATATTTTACATTAATAATACTAGAACCACCAAATCATTTACAAGTATTTTGAGTAACCAAATTATATGTGTTAAAAGCAATTTTGGATCTCACATATTTTTGTATGCAGATTTTACTAATTAATTTCTTTTTTTTTCTTTTTTTTACAAAAGTAATAGATGCAGTTACTAATAACTATATTTCTCCATTTTACAGAGACTTTAATCCCATTTGAAACATGTCAAATAAACAAGTCAAATATTTATGCGTATGCTATATTTCTAACCCAAAGATGCTATCACGGGACATTTAGAATTATCTCAATTTATTATACTTATGATTTTGTTCCATGTATTCTTTTTTGAGGGAATTACTCATATATAAAAATAAAAATAAATAAGAAAAAAAATGAAAATAATATATATTTATGAGTAATTTTTTAAATAATATATTTACGAGTAAATTACTTACCAATCACCCATGGTGGTGGATGCCTGAATAGATTATAAAATTAAGGGTGTAACTTTATCAATTATAGCTTCCAAAATATTTATGTTAACAAGAGAGAGGAAAAAAATAAAAAAAGGCCACAACTTTTTTTTTTTATATTTTGAAAATTGTCACCACCTTTGAACTAAAAAAATGATGCCGAAACTTTCAATTCAAGGTAATATGTAGATTAAAAAATTTAAAATGGCATGATTTTTATTGGTTAGATTAATCATAAATTATAATATGGAATACATTATTGTTAGGTTGAACCACACGCGGTTGTTAGAACAATTTCTTAGTCATTCTTTTAGAGCTGCTCAATGACCAAATAAAATCTTTTAAAGCTACAACATTTAATAAAACAGTAAACAATATTATCATCCATATATAATTTTGATTACTAATCACCTTTATCATATATTTTTTTGTTAAATTATAAATAATTGGCCACTATTTATTTGACTTGATACTCTCTTTTGAACAATTAATTTATTTGATTATTCACATTCCCATGTACTATAAAAATGTCAACTAGCAAGAAAAAAAAATGATACTATTTATATTATATTGAATATTGTATACCGTGGATTCCCAAGTATTCTATTTTAAAAAAATTTGACGGACCCACCATTTTTTTTTTTTTTTGCTAAAAGAAAAAAGACATATATGTAGTAGGAGTTATCTATTGAGTATGTCAAATTTAGACGTTTTTTCAACTTAGTAGAAGCTCACACTGAAGGCTCATGTCATTGGAAAATTAATACTTGAGTCAAAATGGAGCTATCAAGACTCAAACTTCAACTCCTGTACTCATAAATGTAAAAATTCAGCTAACTCCTACTACTGAATTACACCTTCAAGTGTGACAGTCCGAGCATCTTTAAGCTTCCGTTAGGTTTATTTACGGATGATATTTAATTGTGGAACCAAATCTGTTGAGCACCGTTGATAGAATTGGATGAACATATGATGCTCCTACACTTGGCTTGGCTCACATGCAAGAATACAGTTAAGCCGATCCTCAGAGGGTGTGACCCCACAGGGCCAAAAATTTATATACAAATAATGACATGGTATAATGGACTGTTTATAAAACATAAGCTAATATTTAATATATATTTTTTAAAATTTATATTTTTTATTATCACATTGTATATGATTAAAAATTATAAAATTTTATTATTTTATGCAAAAATAAATTCACTGCATAGGGCACCATAGCTATACATTGTATTGTATATTTTTTTTTTTTTAAAGAGTTTTATCGGTAGAAATTTATTTGTGTCAAAATTAAAGAGGACAAAAAGAACAAAAATAAACTATAGTTTATTAATGAACAAAATTATTTTTTATCATTATTAAACTCATATCACAATTAAAAAAAAAAATTGGAGTTTTGCTATGTATTCTATAAAAAATATTGATCAAATATTTTTTTGTTAAAAGACAAAATGTTACTAAAAAAAAGAAAATATATGTTAAGGGCAATACTACAGTGGGACTCCACAGTTAAATACTTAAATATGGTCGCATGATTAGGCAACATATAATAAGTAATAACACATAGTAGGATAATTTGCACTAATAGACCTTTTATGCTTCAGGATTTTAGTAAATTTAGAGCATATTTGGTATGCAAAATATATATAAAAATAAAATAGTTATTCCATAGGATAAAATATTCCTATATTTGGTATATTTTCAATATTAGAAATATATATTCCATAGGAATACTTATTCTCCCATTTCAAAGTATAGCTATTCATTTACAAAAAAAAAAAAAATCTTTACCATATTTAAAATATATTTAAATTTAGATTTGGTTATCCTATACTAAAAATACATAAATAACTATATGATTTGACTTTTAATTAATTTTACGAAATTTGATATTTTTGGAAAAAAAATATTTATAAAGACTAAAGATTAAATCGATTTCAATATAATAACTAAACATATTAATAGGAATAACAATTCTTTTTTCTTTTTTAATTCCCATGAATATGTGTTCCTATTCTATCATGAACAACCATTCCATATACAAAAAGTGCCCTTAGTTTTATTTTTTAATATTTCAGTTCTTTAACTAAAGGTAAATTAGCACTGTTTGATTATTATTTTTTGTTTTAGATTGACCCTGTGACTTTCACATGTCAAGAGTAATTTATGTCATTTTCAAAATTTTCTCTCTTTCACCTAGGAGCTCAAAAACCGACCAAGATTAGTTTGGCGACCTTTGATTTTTCAAACAACACTTGATGCTTTTCATCAAAAAAAAAAAAAACAACACTTGATGCATCCCTTCACCATTGGATTCGACAGGTGTATATCATCGCCTCGTGCTCCGACTAGGCTCTTTTGCATTACACAGGCTGTCCAAAGAACTAATGAATAAGGAATTCCAACAACATCGACGATGAGCTTGCTTGTGGAATTGGACCAAAATCTTGACATCACAAGGTATAGTGGCAACCTCTGAATTGATTAACACTGATGATGAGAGCCCATTTGCAACCAATGACGTAGTCGGAGAAGAAAAAGGGTCACAGTTTTAGGGGTGTTCAAGAGCATGTTTACCTGTCAAACTAGGTCAATCTGCCATTTTGGGTGTGCTGATAGACGAGAAGGGAATCTTTTAAGGTGGGTGGTGTGACTGCATTCACTACCGGTGGCTTCACTGTAATACCTCAATTAGCCAAGTCTTAGAGCGATGCATGAAACGCGTAGCTGCTGAGTCGAACCTCAGCATTTCATATGAGAGTGATGATCATCACCTTATGAAGCCCATGGTAAAAGAAGTGCACAATGCGTCGTTGGAAAGTTGGGGTCACATAACTGGTTTTGACAAATTTTTAAGCTCCCCATTTAGCTTGATGCTGACAATTTCAGGCCATAATGTAAGTATCAATGTGTAAAGTACCAAAAGAGGAACACAATGGTACCTGTAGTGTAGTTTTACTAGCCGAAAATAGTGAAATGTAAAAGTACCAGTGAAAGAGAGATATTTTTTTTTAAAAAGACACAAATTATCTTAGCATGTGTATCTCACGTGGATAATTTTAACTGTTAAAAAATAAAATATGCAAAAGGTTTAACAGTGCTAATTTAACCAAACATAAAAGCACTGTTAGTAGAAATTATCCTAGTAAACAACCACCTGCAAATGTAATTAATAAAAGGGTTTATTACATCCCCCTCCCTTGAGGTTTACATAAATTACAATTAAATCATTGAGGTTTGCCTTAATGACATCCTCTTCATTTCTGTTAGATTTTTTTTGTTTAAGTTAACGGGACAAGGGTATTATTGTATTTTGCTTTTTTAGAAATGCAGACTGACACTAAAAACCCATCTGACTTCCCCGAACTCATTTTAATAGATGTGACTATTCTTCTCCAAATCATTTCCCTCGCCGAACCATTTCCCTCTCCATAACCATCTTCCATAGTGTTGTTTGGCGCAAAAGAACAAAAGTGTTTCCCTCCAAAGGATCGGCAAGGGTTATATAAATTGTTAGGGCTTGCTGGCTGCGCTGAATCGAAGATTCCGAAGAGAAATTTCAGAGTATAAGCAAATATGAGGAAAATGAGGTTAGTTTTCAAAAAAATTTCCTAATATTACAGTGAAGTTTGCGTTTAAGGTTTTGAATATTTGAGTTAATAACTTGGATTTTTTTTTTGGGTTTATTTGGGTTGTTCTGAATCGAAGATTCCGAAGAGGAATTTCATATTGTGCACAACAGAGGAACACGAGGTTAGTTTTTGATATTTTTAACAAATATTTTTAGTTAAATTTCTGGTTTTTGGATTTTTTAGATGTTGGATTGTTTGAAAAAATGTTGTTTGCTATTTTTTGTCTGTGTATGAGATTTTGCGTCCTTAATTTTGAAGAAGAAGAGAATGTCTGTCTTGAAGGTATTTTGAGGGTTTTTTAATTTTTTTTGATTGACTCTTATAAGGAAATGTTTATCTTGAAATATATTTTTTGGAGCTAAATTTTAAATTGGGTTTTATTAGTTAGGTTTTGCTGTATAATTTCAAATTGGGTTTCATTAGTTAGGGCAAGATAATTTCAAATTGGGTTTGATAATAGTTTGGGGCCAAATTTCAAATTGGGTTCCATAATTTTGATTTTGATTTTTTTGTCTTTTTAGGGTTTAGGGTATCATTGATGTGCTACATGGTATAATTGAAGTAAGAGATGATAATGCTAATATTTATGAATCTCTTTATACTGGTTTTGAGCACATATATGTGTTGCTACTTTGATATGTGTTTAGGGTATCATTGATGAGCTGATTTTTGTGTGTTTGTGCAGCTAATATGAATTACTTTTGTTTTAAATATTGAACTGATCAGTGTGTGGATTCCACGCCTTTCATTCTTCTATATTTCAATTAATTTGTGTGTAACAACAATTGAACTGATGAGCTTGTTCATCATTCTGTTTTATTTTCATGTAATATTGGAACATGTTAATAAACATTTGTTTTAAGTATACATGCTGGAAACCATTAGTTGCTTGCTACTGGCATTAAGGAGATCTCGAATCTCGTACTGAAGGTGTAACAACGCCACGTACTTAAAACAAATTTTTTCTTTTAATGGCACTGTTGAATGACCTGGTTATTTTGACTAATACAATATGACTTTTATTTTTATTTTTTTTGGGTATACTAGTTTGCATTTTCAGAATCATAATGTTGTTCAAACTTTATATTCGCATATTTAGAGAAGAATTGGAACCATTGTTGCTAGATAAAAAAAATATAGCTTTGTGTGTTTGTACACAAATGTTAAAATGATGACTTGTAATAAGAGAATGAACATAGGAGAGAAACCTGCAATATATGCTACGGTTAGATTACCTTGGTCTAAGGGGGTTACATATTTTATAGAGAATGACATGGATTTGTTAGAGATGTTTTGTAACGCCATACTCTCTCTCCAACCAATATTGTCTTCAATTTAGCCACCGCACTTCAGATGGTATAGAGTTTTTGGTCAGACTTCCCAGAGGGTCACCCACATGAATGCTCCCACTGGAGCACGCTCAGAAAAAACCTTAGTTATTAAGAGAGTGCTCACTTTACATTTGAACCATTACCATCTGACACCCTTCCACACACGGGCGATGTGGGATTGGACATCGATCTCTGTCAGTAAGGTAGTCTGCCAGTGCCCTGCACCCGCCCACACTTACCCTGGCTCTAGATCCTGGTCGTCACAATCCACCCCTTTGGGGCCCAGCGTCCTCGCTGGCACATTTCCTACCGGGTACAAGCTCTGATACCATTTATAACGTCGCACTCTCTCTCCAACCAATATTGTCTCCAATTTAGCTACCACACTTCACACGATATGGAATTTTTTGTCAGACTTCCCAGGGGGTCACCCACAGGAATGCTTCCACTGGAGCACGCTTAACCCCAGAGTTTTTCCAACCCTGAAGCCAAACGCTCTAAAAAGGCCTAGGTTATTAAGAGAGTGCTCACTTTATATTTGAATCATTACCACATGACCCCTTTTCACACCCAGGCGATGTGGGATTTGACACCGATCTCTACCAGTAAGGTAGCCTGCCAGTGCCCCACACCCGCCCACACTAACTCTGGCTCTGCCAGTAAAGTAGCCTGCCACATGACCCCTTTTCACATCCAGGCGATGTGGGATTTGACACCGATCTCTACCAGTAAGGTAGCCTGCCAGTGCCTCGCACCCGCCCACACTAACTCTGGCTCTGCCAGTAAAGTAGTCTGCCACCCTGCACCCGCCCACACTTACCCTGGCTCCAGATCCTGGTCGTCACATGATTAGATTGTTTAGGGATAATAACATAGACACAATTCACATAGACTATAATATGGAGCCTTTAGCTGTCATACTTGTTGATGAGAAGGTAGTTTCTCATTATGCTTGTGAAGTAGAATCTGAAATGGATTTAGATTCATGTGATTCTAAATATATGGAATGTTTAAACCAACATCAGACCACCCAACATCCATCCCGAGCTCCTGCATCCTCTTATCAGACCACAACCCCTGCATCCCCTCCTCAGACCACCCAACCTACATCCCCACCCCCTGCATCCCTTCCTCAGACCACCCAAAATGATCATGTTGAAGCTGAAGCAAATCAGGTTAAAAACCAAAATATAGATGGGGAGTTCAACTTAAACATGGAAAATGAAGAGTTCAAATGGAGTGATGATGATGAAGATGCTGTGGATGCAACTATGGATATACATTTGGATTTTGACAATGAGGTGGATGATGACTTTGTAGGATATGAGTCAAACAATGATGATGGCCTTGTTGGGAGTGAATCTGAAGAATAAAATGTAGTTGCTAGACTTTCAAAAAGCATGCAAGGGAAAATGTATAGGCCTCTCCCCGATGGAAAACACCATTTAGAAGTTGGATTTATATTTCCTAATGTTGATGAATTTAGGAATGTTCTTGTTGAATATTGTATACGAGAAAGATTCAACATTGTTCGATTGAAGAATGAAAAATCTAGGGTCACTTGTGTGTGTGCTGCTGCTGGTTGTCCATGGAGGATCCATGCATTCCATATGCCTGATGGCCAAACCTTCCAAGTTAAGACATATGTTGATCAACACTGTTGCACTTTGCTCACTAGAAATCCATTAGTGACATGTGAATGGCTTTCTAGGAAATTAGAGAGTAAACTAAAGGCTGATCCTGAATTAAGTGTTAAGGCATCGCAAGATAATGTGAGGACAACTTATGGAGTTAAAGTTGATAAACCAAAGTTGTATAGGGCCAAGAACAGAGCACTGCAGAGATTGCATAGTGACCATGGTGATAGTTATGCTAAGTTGCACATGTATGGGAATGTTGTGATGACCAATAACCCCAGAACAATGGTCCAGCTGAAGTGCCATAGGAATATGTTGTCAGAGAGCCCCATTTTTCAAAGGTTTTATTTTTTGAGTTTTCCAGCTCAAAAAGATGGTTTTCTACAAGGTTGTAGGCCATTTATTGGGCTAGATGGAAGTCATTTGCGAGGGCAGTTTGGTGGAGTGTTGCTTAGTGCAATTTCGTTATATGGAAACATCAGCTTGTTTCTTCTGGCTATTTGTGTCTGTGAGAGTGAAAACCATGATAGTTGGAGCTGGTTTTTGAATTTGTTGAATGATCACATACTGGTTCATGAAACTA
>QANX01000085.1:0-16840 GCA_003254975.1 Ochetophila trinervis
TTTTTTGTGTGTGTGTATCTATTTGATATTCTATGAAAATGGAAATATCAATAGATATAATGTGGAATAGGAAAAATAATAATTGAGCTGCATTGATTTTCTCTATTTTTTTGTGTGTGTATATTTTTGATCTTCTTTGGAATGGAAATATCAATAAAAATAATGTGGAATAATAGGGAAAAAATAATAATTGAGCAGCATTGAATTTCTCTATTTTTTTTTGTATATTTGTTTGATCTTCTTTGAAAATGGAAATATGAGTAAATATAATGTGGAATAGGGAAAAATAATAATTATGTTCATTGATGTTCTCTATTTCTTTTTTTTTCCAAAAGAACATAATTGAACAATTAATGGTTATTTGAAAACCAGGGAAATGTTTTTTTCCAGTTAATATAAATAATAGATGAATTTTTTTCTAATTTGTCTTGTAATACATATTGTTTATAAAAATTCGTTTGTGATAAGAAAATATATTTAAAACTAGTTAACATGGAGGTTTTAAGAAGTTAGCTAACTAAATGGTAGTAAAGAAAGTTTTAATTGTTAAATTTGTGTACAAGAACCTTTTAGAAAACATAGATATGATTTCGTTTATGCAATATTTCTTGCCTGTGAATGTATAGCAAGGTGTGTTTTAATTGTTCATAAATTTAGAGTGTGTTTTTTCCATTAAATAGAAAACCATGAATGTGAAGGTTGCTAAAAAGAATTCTTATTCATGTAATAAGTAAGATACATCAATTGGGTGACCAACTAATTCGGTTTATTTGCTCAATTGGTGTATTAGCTTGAAAAATGACTCTGTCTTCATTGTATAGATATAATAAAATAGATGAAGTTGTTTGTATGTAACTAAGGTAATCTCTATTTTGGTTGGTTCCATTGATGATGCTTGGTCTATTAGTTCAAAAAATGAGGGTACTTTTTTAATAGATGTCTACTCAAATAGATGGAATTTTTATTTGTAGCAAAATCATCCTTATTTTGTTGTTTTTTGTTGATGTTGGTTGCAATTTTATCTTTGTATTTCTATTTTTTTTCTTAACTATATATAGATTGAAGTTGCTGATTTCATTCTAGCATGTGAAGTTTGAAAGTTATTATATTAAATTCAGTGTTTTTATGTTTTTTTTTTTGGGTTTTGTTTTTGTTTTTCTTTTAATGCATGTATATTACAATTTTGGTATATTTGTTATTGTGTTTATGTGTTTTCGTTTAATTTTAAAATTTTATGAATAGTTTTGTGGTTAGGATTTCCTTAAAACTCATTCTATATCTGCAATTTTAGGCTTTTGTTAATATATGTAATTATTTTTGTAAATTTGTACAAGTCTTTTGAAAGTGTTCGAATTCTACATGTGATGTCACCCTTGTATTATATTCTTATGCCGTGGGAATCTATTAATTTAACTCCTTATTTTGTTTATTCTCCTGCGAATTTATTTGCTGCAAGCTCAATTCCAACTTCAGTTTGCTTTTTAAGATCCAAAGGGCCTCAGCTTTGTGTTTTTCACGACTCTCACAGTTCTCTCAGTATCATGGTATGTTCTCCACGGTTTCAAACTGAACTATGACCCGTCCCTAGCTATAGCATCAATAAATCTACATTCTAACTCGACATATTTGTATTTGGTGCCTACGAAATTTATGCATTCTTTCTTGTTTCACACTGCAGTATTCAATTGACCACCTTGAATTGGCAGGCGCGTCTGATGCAGGCGCGTCCAACACTAAAGGGAATCGAAAATGAAAATCAAATGCCCGGTTTAATTACCTATGAGTATTAATGTACTTATGCATTCTTGAAGATTTATTGGAGTTTATTTTCAAACAAAAGTAGTACAATCGCAATTAGTGTTCCAAAATTGAATTTATGTGTTTATCTTTCTTTTTTGCAGCAACAGTGAACGCGGGGCGATGAAGCAAAATGAAAAAAAAAAAATCAACTAAGAGGTAACCAATTATTCAGACATTGTTTTTTGTTTATTTATATGCATCAAATTAATATTTTAAATATGAATATATATATAGGCTATGAAGGACTTTGGTAGGAAGTGGAAAGGCTTCGAAGACAAGGAGAAGATGAGGTATAGTGGTGATATCGAAGACAACCCCACTTTTCTCACCAAATGCAGCCTTGAATGTGTGTGGTGTGTAGAATATGATTTCACCGACAATGAGAAAAAGGTGGTGGAAGAAATAGGGTTTGGTTCCTTCATTTGACGTAAAATAGCTCCGATCGATAGATCGTTGGTGTTGTGGTTAGTGGATCATTTTGATCATTTTAGTCACACTTTAGATTTGCATGGGACAGTCTGCACCATCGGTCCAGCATCTGTTAAGAGGTTGATGGAGCTGCCAAACAATGGAAGTGCCATCGAAAATGTAGAGGACACAAATTCGTTGGATGAAATGAAGGTGAAATAATAATATTATTAACCAACTGTCAAGTCTCTGATCGATCATTGAATAGTATATATTGAATAGTATATACATCTCTTTTGGATGGAAGAAGATGGAGGAGTTAAGAAAGAAATCTAAAGCAGGGTATGGCTTGGGATAGCGATCCATACAATTTTTGCAATCCTATACTTGGATTAAGATCTGCTTGATATATTTCGTACATTCTTTTCTTGGATTTTCCTTTGACCTCCATTAAACTTTTTCCCTTGGAGTCAACATGGCCACTTACTTGTAATTACCAAGTGGATATTTCTACTGTTTGAGTAAAAACGGTCATTCTGTTTTTAATTAATGTCATATATAAATTATAATATTTTTTTAAAATGCATATAAGTCATTCATTTGCTTAGATAAACTAAAACCTATAAAATTGGAAAAATATTATGTCTTCTTTGGTGATGGATAGAGGTGTAAAGTGGGTCATATTTTGTGTTGGCCCGATCCATTTAAAAGCCGGTTCAGTTGTGCTTGTGTCATGCTTGTGCTAGCCCATTTATTTTTCGTGCCATGCTCATACCTGCGCCTCTAGTTTTCGTACTGTGCCAAGCGTGCTATGGGTCCAATTACTTATGTGCTCGTGCTGTATTTGTGATGGGCACATGTCATGCTTGTGTCAGACACGCTTCGTGCCCTTGTCAGACACAGGTCGTGCCATTGCCAATTATATTTGTACATTTTTTATAATATAAATTACATAGCTGAATAAAAATTATTCAAAATAAATATATAAATAAATTAAATAATATTTTTATTTTTTATTTGGTAGATAACACAATAAGTATTTACAACTAAAAAAATATATTAATAGTTTTATTTTATATAATTTATTTCAAATCAATATTTGAATTTAAATCTACATTTGAATAATAATTAACTAAGTCATCCTTCTAATTTTAAGCTTTAGATTTTAATAGAGTAATTTCACATAGTCTATTATTGTAAAACAAGTTTTTTTACAATAGATTTTATATGATAAATTATTTATTATTGTTTGGATTGTGCTAAGTTTGTATTTGCCTAAATAATTAATATGCATGTTCATGTGGCTTGTCATATGCTTGTGTCGTGCCCGATCCATTATGTGCCTAGCATATGTCGTGCATGTGCTGTGCTTGGCCCATTATAGACTTGTGTCATGCAAAACATGGTCCATTACGTACTTCGTGCTGAATATGACACGGTTTGTTAAATGCCATGCTCGTGATATGCTCAATTTTAACGTGATGTGCTCGTGCGGCCTGTTCATTTTTACACCTCTAGCAATGGAGCATCAATATATATAGGACCCATGTACACTACAAAAAAAATAAAATAAAATAATAATAATAAAATGAGCAATTGCTATGAAATTTAGCTATAAAAATATTGATTTGTAGCTAATTGATATATTTTGTCACATACACAAAATTTATAGCTAATCTTTGAAAATTTATAACTAATTCATAGACATTAGCTATTAAACTTTGGTTGTAACTGATTTTTATAGCAAATGGTTCAAATATTTTTGGCGCCATACTTTTATCTTTGCAATGTTTTAATTGAAATGTTTTTTATTTTTTTATTTTTGCAACAAACAACCAAATTTGTCCCTTATTATGAAAATTACCTACTAACTAAATAGTAGCAAAATAGCACAATTAACAGCTACAAAATGAAATATTAAGTGGTGGGTGAAATTTTGGCGCTAACATTTTCTACTATTTGAATTTCAAATAAAAAAGTTAATTTGCTACAAGAATTCAATTCGTCTCTACAATTAGCTTCTAATTAGTGTGTGGTAAAAGTGTATAGTTATTAGTAACAAAATAGATTTATAGTTGAAATATTGACCTGTGACAATTTTGTAAATAAAATACATATTAGGTTTACTAGCAAGTTACAAATTAAATTTACTAATATTGACCAGGTTCTTATGCAATAGACCATAAAATGTCACTTTCAAGTTAGATATTCAGCTTTGAGCAATGTTTTTAGTAGCTTATTTGCTGAGTTTGACCCTTTTAACATGGTTGGTTTACTCATTGAAATATTGTTTTATATAGTGATAATGGAGAAGGAATTTTTTTGTGCCAATAATTTTCAACAATGTTTTTATGTCTCTCAAAGAAAGATACTTTATTTTTCCCAACCAAAAACAATAAATTGATCTTATATATATATATATATATATATATATATTACATGCCTTCCATGATCTTCACCTAATAATACAAATAGGTCTACCCTCTTCTTACCCTTTTCCAATCCAAACCAATATAAGATATAACACAATATTACTGCAACTAGATATAAACAAATCAGATTGAAGTGTAAATTAGAAAGAAATTTATGAATTTTACTGAATCATGAAGATGAAAATCAAACCCATGAGGTTTTTTTGGTGAATTCAAACCCATGAAGTTGGGAATGAATAAAAGTGGAAAAGATAAAGAGAGGAAGAGAAAGGTGAGAGAATAGAGTGGAAGAAAAGGAGCAGAGAGAAACAATCACCCAAGTGCCTCTCTCTTCCATGATATGTACTGTTCAATGGGGACAAACAGTAGGCATAATATATGTCTCATATGGGGTCGTATAGATGTGGATGCAATTTAGAGAGAGAAAATAAAGTAACAAGAAAGAGAAAGAGGTGATTGTAATTGCTTTTGTAGCTGTGACTCAACAACACAGCAATTTGTCTGCTGGTTTTGTTATTTGTTTTTGCACTGTTAGATCTTAAATTGGGTTATCTAAAATTTTGGACCAAATTTTGTTTTTGAAACATTTTTTTTGGGTATTTGTTTATTACAAACAAATGGGATCTATCTCACAAATATTGTCTTGAGAAAACTTAACCAATTGCTCTATGTTAAGACCCAAGAGACTAGCCCACACTCTAAAACCAAATACAGCAATAAAAGTCCTCTCTCAATAATGTGGGACTTATAGCCCACAACAAAAGTGAATGGCTCCAGTCCAGAGACTACCTGAACAATCTAGAACTTCCAAGATATTGTTGATCTTATCACTAAGGACCCTACGCAACTTCCTGGAAGTTGCCTTTATTCACTCTTTTTGTATTTATTAATTCCTTGAATATTCCTAGGTTTTGGGTATATATACAAATGATTGGAGAGAGGACAGTTCATGCCCTCTATTACAAAGTGCGGCGCCACTATTCAATATAAGAAATAATACAAATATTATATCCGGAAGAGAAGCTGCAATAATTGCATGTATATATACACAAAAAAATTAAAGATGGTAGAGAGGGGGACAGCACAACACATTTTAGGGTCATTTTGGAGCATAGATGAAACATCATTTTCGTCCTATCTTTGGTGGGAATCATGATAAAGAAAAAGCCTAGCTGTTTGTAATATGGACGTGGATGGGAGAGAGAGAGAGAGAGAGAAAATGTGAAAGTATCATACTGTGGGTACAAACTATATGGGCATCTTTTGCTTAATTTGAGGGAACTCTAAAAACTTTTTCAAGATATTGGTGAATCCACAACAACATCCGGCGAATTCCAAGCCTTGGGTAGTTTTTTTCTCCTATTTTGGACGGTTCAAACCGTATTCACCATTCTTTTTGCTCAAATCCCAATCATTTGACGGTGCAAAAAGTAGGTTAGGTATTCTATTATTGAAACTATAGGGAAAATGGGCATGGAACAAATTTAATACAATATTTTTCTTCCCCTTTTAGATTCCTGTGTTCTTCAATTTCCTTTTCTAGATTTCTTTTAAGATTTTTAAAATTTTCCATTAAAAATTATTGTTTAACTTTTTATTTGTGTATAGTTTAAACATTTTTTTTTAAATGAAAGTTCCATCTTTTGCTTTAGCTAATGGCAACTTTTTATGTTCTCTTAAGTTCCATTTTTTCCTAGTTGCGTACATGTTTCTTAGATTATAGTAGCTAGGTTCATGATATTGTTTAAGGATCTTTACCAAACTAATTTTACCTTTGTGTTTCCTGGTGAGCATGAGCTCTTTCTTGCTAATCTTGGGAAATGAGGTTAGAAATGTTTTTTTTTTTTTCGCAAAATATAAACTATTTTGCAAAATAGTTTTTTTCTTTCTTGTTTTAATTGGCAAAGTTGTTTTGGCTTATTGGAAGAAAGTAAAAGAAGAGAGGATATGAAAAGAAAGAGAAACACTATTGTCAAAAGAATTCTATTTGCTCACTTTTACATAACATTCCAACCATGAACCCAAAACTCTTCCTTTTTGTATAATATATATTTCTTTATGTTGGTCATATAGAAGTCCTATATATATCATGACCAAAATGTTTGATATTCATGAATCCTAAATTTTTTTTTATCAAAATTGAGCTAAAAAAAGAAGTGTACCAAAATAAGAATCACCTTGGGAGATAAGCGAGGTGCAATGTCTTGAAAATGTCGAAATTGAAAACCCTCTCAACGGAATCCATTGAAATATTCCCTATAATGACATGAAAACTGCAAGAAAATGAGAAGAATTATTGGTTTGATTGGTACCCGAGAAAATTTCAAATGGCACCTGTTCCATAAAAGTGTGGTCCATCAACATGCCCTTAATTTCTGAACATTTCAAGAAAAGGAAATTTGAATGAACGTTTATATATAAATGCTACTTTTTAATTCGAACCGAGGTTTTAATTACTTTGGCCTCTTTCAAGTTGAGACAAATTAGCTAGAATCAACTATATATATTTTCCGTTCTGGTTATGTAATCCAAGTCTTCACCTTATTTTTATCTGTGTGGAAAAAATTCTGATCACCTCAATTCTATATCCGCTTGGTATATGGTCAATATTACGAATGATAATCCTGCTTCTTATGTATCTAGTAAACCTAACCTTCAAATTCTGAATCTCCTCTAACAAACCCCATTGTTACCCTTCTTGTTTTTCTTTTATTTTCTTGGTAAATAAAACCTTGTTTATGTGTGTATAAAAGTATGTTGGCAATTTGAGATGGCTAAATGTTATGTTTGCCTTGAGACACTTTTGTTCCTAATATTGTGTCAAGATAATTAAAGATTAAAATTTCGTAATGCTATTCTATTGCTCTAAACCAGACAGTCATATCAAGGGATTTGAATTCAATATTCGAAGTCTAATTGGCATCAAAATTAAGGATGTTTTGCCATAGAAGATGAACAGATCTTTTAGAATATTTTCATGCAATTAAGAAACCATCTATACACTCTTTTATCACTTTTTTCCCCTCTTCATTTTAAACTAGTCTCTTCAAAGTTTCTTAGTTTTATCAATTAATCCATTAGCTGAAAAAAATAAATACTAATGATAAAGTAAATATGGGAATGTAGATTATCCACATATATGCCAATTAAGTCATGACTAGTTGTATCGAAGACGTTAGGAAGATTCCTTTTCCAATGTATGGTAATAAAAATAATCTAGTGACCAAATTGTAAAACCTCTTAGATACAAAATATATATATATATATATATATAACCATTATATATAATGTGGTGCAACGGAATATTCATAAGTGGTCATGTAATAATTTTGTTATAGGACCCACAAACTTTATTTTATAGTCTTCTGAAGTGGTGCATAATTGTATTATATTGACGCGGCACAACAATTGTATGTAAATATTTCTCCTCATATATATAAATAAATGTTTTTTTAATTATCCTAAAGCTTTCAAATAAAAATATTTTAACTAAAAAAAAAAAGTTTAAATGAACACTAATCAAATTATATGATATATATTGTCACAGTATTTTTTAATATATATATATTATGTATTAATTTAAAATTGAACAGTCTAATTCCCATGAAATACTTAGAATGCAATTTTTGTTTGTCATATAGTTACATTAATTAATTCCCATCATTTGTATTAGATTTAAAATATAAAAGAGATGATGACCCACTTTTTATAAGTTTAAGCTTTTAAGATCAGTGGTGATTCAACATGGTATCAGAGCTGAAAGACCTAGTAGTCATAGGTTCAAAACTCAATAGCTAGCTCCACCCAAAAATAAAAATATATGTGAGGATGCAAATGAGCCCAAAAGAGGCCGGACCAAAAATGCACATGTAAGGACCCAAACAAGTCTACATGTGAAGGGGGATATTAGAGATAAAATATAAAAGTAATGAATGTCCACCTCCTATCAGCTTATCCTTTTAGAATTAGTGGTAATCCATTAAAGTTTGCGGAGATTTGAATTCAAGAAATGTATTGGCACCAAGTGGTTTACCAAAGTGTTTACAAAATGATGTGACATAAATTATATGTTTTTATTTTATTAGTTGAAAAATATATTAAATAAAGTATGAATAAATAAATTTTTAAATGAATAAACATAATTCCTGATAAATCGATAAAATAATATCATATTGTTTTGCTACATTAGATAAACTATTTATGAAGTATTTGGTGTATAGTATTAAATTAATTCTTGGCATATATTCAGACAAATTTTAAGTACTACTTTTATTTTGAAAAAGAAATTGTGAGTTAAGTAGACTAGAACACCTCATCCTTGTAACCTTTTAACTTCAGTCAGATAAATTGGCTTATAATAGAAAATAATTGTTTTTTCTTTTTCTTTTTTTCAATTCCAAAATAACAATATCCTTGTAACCTTTTTTTTTTCTCGATAAATTTTTAAGTTTTATATTTGAATTCTCCTCCCAAAATGTCAAGCAGCCAAGTTTTAGGATTTGCCTTTTTTTTTTTCTTTTTCTTGCAACTAGAACTTTTCAATAGAATATAGAATAAGAGCGTTCTATTAACTATGTCTTTTTATTTTTTCCCTATGGTAAGCAACTCTTCATCCTCATGAAATGTTTTTAGAAAATAATGTACAGAGAATGCTATTACCCTAAAAAAAAATAAAAAATGAAATGCCAGGAGAGGATGGGTGCAGAGTGGGGATGAGCGTGCAGTGTATCCCAGTTTGACCGGGTCCATACTATTAAAATAAGGGTTTAGGGTTTATAACACTGTACATGCATTGATAACTTGAAATTGATTTTGACCATATTACATGCATTGATAAGGGTTAAAATTGGATTTGCTCACAAAATCCGATTGACGTATTTATAAAACTGAAACTAAAGCACCCACAGAAATCTCATAGCAAAGATAGCTATTCATTGAAGAGAGTGAGGAGGACAACAGATTCATGGAAAACATTCAAGATGAAGAAATTTACATCTGGTTACATACATATACATATATGCCATTTTTTTTTTTTAAAAAAAAAAAAAAGATTGCCCAGATTAGTTTCAAAAAATATTTCAGCAAACTCAAATCCAACCCATTATCATCTTCTCACTTGGCGACCATTTTGGCATTCAGAATAAACTCTAGAGAGAGAGAGAGAGAGAAACCCTAGAAAGAGACATGAGAGGGATGCTCATTCTACACATTTTTATTTTTTTTCTTCTTCTTGGAACATATCTACTGTCAAATCTTTGATTTTTTTTGAAAACAAAACTTCTCTTATATCGTAATTTTAGATTATATTTATATTTTTTATTNGATCGTCATTTTAGATTATATTTATATTTTTTATTATTTTGTCCATAATTTTCACTAATCAAGCTTAAAAATAAAATAAAGCCTACAATCTCAATCACATATGTCATTAATTTGTTTTTAATATTTTTAAAATTAACCAATAATAAATATTAAAATTTAAAAACTTTAATAAAATTAAAAGTTGAACAGAGAGGTCATTCTAATTTTAAGAAAAAGTTTGCAAAAAGTCAAAAATCATGATCATTAGAATCTGATCAACATGCGAAACCCAACTCAGCCAAGCATGATGGGTCCCTCCTAAATCACCCCACCCCAACCCCCCCACAGACACACCAACTCAGCTGCTTTCCATGTATCATCATCACCACCAATGTTCGAATCCAAGATAACAAGTATGATGATTCAAAAAATGACAAAGTGTTATTGTCAAGGTCGTAGATTGCGCAGAAAGTGTGTTACTGTTGAAGCACACGTATATGCTCTCATTTTCTACATATGACACGCACGTATATATATGCAATTTTTCTAAATAGAAAATGACAGCATGCTATCCGGATTTAACTTATCGGTATCAAACTTAGTGAAAGTATAAAGTGCATGCAATCAACTGGCAGTGTACGCATGGACGGTTGTGTGCACTTTTTCTACATACGAAGGGGGAGAGGATGGTGTACGTACTGGCTCTCATTCTCTATTTAAAGCCAACCTTTTTATATTTTGATAATTGAAAATATAGTTTTGCAGAGAATCGAAAAAAAAATTATGTATTTGTTGGATTTAAGGCATGCTTTTTTAGTTGCGACGAACATCCTAAAATCTGCAGTAGCCAAACCTTGGGATTGGGATCCATTCCACACATTTGGCCACGGTTCCAATTGGCTGAAACTTTGGCTTACTGCTTTTCTCTTTCTGTCCATTAAAATCCCTGTGGGGCAGGACTCCTCGCGCTCTGAAATATTAGGGCAGATTTATGTTCAGGTGGGATATTTTTCCACACCTTTGGCTGCGTCGCTCATTGCATTGCTTGTATGTCCTCAGGTACTCTTCTGGTACGTATATTCCATTGTTATGTTTCTATTTTTGTGGTCACCTGCTTGGATTTCCATGGCGCTCAAGTACTTCCTCCAGGGGCTTCAACGCCTCCTCCTTTTAGTTCCTGTTCGTAACATTGCAGTCACCGCAGCAATTACTGACCCACCATCTACACAACCGCCGGCTGACCTTGAAAGTGTAGCAATTGACGAGGGACTAGTTTAGACCATATGATGGATACGATGTCAATATTATCTAGAGACTTCCGAAAACATATGTTTATATTCCTTTGTAATGTATATCATAAGCGCTTAGACCAATATCTATCCATATTTCTATGTATGTGTGTATTTTGGTGAAAATAAAATTTCTATCCATATTTCTATTTGAATCAGAATAATCAAGTTCATCTCGGTTTCCTCCGTTATCTCTTTTAAGTATTTTTTCTTATGCCCTATACACCTTCTCTGATCTCCTCCCCCTAGAAGCTTTTCGTTTATTCTCCTCCTCCTTTTCTTATCTTAGGGCATGAACAAAGAAGAAGAAGATGAAAGAGATTTTGCAGGTCTATTGTTTTTATTTATTTTTAATTAATTTATATCTATTTTGTCTAAGAAAAAGACCTTTGGAGGGGAATCAATGGATGGCAGTTGGGAAAGAACTAACACCGAATAACACTTTCCCTTGGCATTTCAATTAAGGATATAAATCTATCAATTTCTAGTTGTTCCTGGAATGTATTTATTTACTTGGGTTAATCCGCTTTTTTAGTAATCTTTGTAGCTGAATTGGTTTTCTGACAATTTTTGTTGAGGTTCCAAATTGGAGTTCTTGTGTTTATATTTTTTTTGATGTTCAGGATTCAATCCAATAAATTGATCCCAACCTTTTAGCAAAACGTATACAGTTTTCCTTTCTTGGTTGTATGTTACTTATTTTAAATAAAGAAAATCTTTTCTTTCTTTTTTTGCTTACTTTCATCTTGCATTTGTTTGAATGGCAAAGAAAAACCAAAATAAATGAGAGAAGAGAGTCAAGAGTAAGAGAATCGGAGTTTTTTCTGGTGTTTTGTTTTTTATTTGTTATTTTTTTGTTTATTTCTATTTTGTTGGGTGTCAGACTCAGAATGATTGTGTGGAAAAAAAAAATTTTGAGTCAGATTGGTGTGATATTTCTTTTAGCAATGGAGGTTCAGTGACTCATTTTCTTCTTATTGCCCATGGGTTCAGTAGGGAAAAAACAAAAAAACAAAAAGAGGATGAAAGAATGGGGAAGAAAGAAAAATAAGAGGAGAAAGAAAAAATCAGAGAAAAATAAGAAAAAAAAATGGGGAAGAAGAGCATCCAGAAGATGAAGATGGGAGAAGAGATTTTTTATTTATTTATTTATTGATAAAATAGAAAATAATAATATGAGAAAAATTATAATTATTATTTTTTATAATAATACTATGTGCAATTTCTTGATTCACCAAAAAANTTTTTCTTTTTTCTATTTCTCCTTCTATTTCTCCAGTTATAGTTGAAGACTAACAATTCATACTCAAGTTTTGCATTTATTTCTGAGTAAACAAATTTGTATTTTAATCTTCCATAAAAATGATATAACTTCTTCATATTTATTTTTCTCATTTATTTATTGGATTATCTATATGCATATATGTTTATCAGTTATATTTATATTATGTTTGATCTTTATTTTTATTTTTGCATATATTTATATTTTTTTAAGGCTGGCTATATAAAAGATGAAACATTTTGTATAGAATGGGGTCTGGTCTAAAAGTTTTAATGTAGAGTATTTTGTGTTTGAGCTAGCTGTTTCCATGATATTTGCACATAAACCAATCGAAATATGTGTTAAATATGAGTTTAACTCTATAGTAATCTTTGTTTCATGAACTCCTTTATTATAAAAAATATAAAAAATAATGTGGATATAAATCTAATTCCTTGTAGTAGTCTTTGTTTTACCAGACATCTTGTTCTTATTTTGGCTATTTTTTTTTTTAAATAATAAGGATATAAATCTAATTCCTTGTAGTATTCCTTGTTTTACTAGACATCTTGTTTTTATTTTGGCTATTTTTAAATTGAAGTAAAATTATTTTTCTACTAACAGGGCACTACCTTTATATAAATTATTTTTCTAATTTTAATTTTAATATTTTTTTATTAATATTATATTAAAAGATACCAAAATTTTATCAAACTGCAACATAACATAATATATAATATAATTTATTATCTATTTAAACAAAAAATATATAATTTATTATATATTATTTTTTTATGTTAATTTTTTTTAAAAGAAAATCATTGAAATAATTATGATGTTTTTCAAAAGGCAAAATATCCATCGTGAATATTACAATAGCTTCAGAAATATTGATAGCAAACATGCATAAAAGCTCTTTTGAAACAAGAAGCTTTTTTCAAAATATAGTTTTTAAAACTAATTCAAAAGTTTTGGCTTCTGCTTTTCTTCTTTGCTCAAAAATAAAAGTAAAACTTATACTAAATGAGAAAAAAAGAGGAAAGAAAAAAAGAAAAAAAGAAACCCATAAAGTAGAAAAAAGTGAAAGCTATACTATTGCTCAACTCAGGGCTAAAATTTGTTTTTTAAAGGCCCATAAAATATCTATTGCAAGTTAAGCTTTGCGTTCTTTTTTTATTTTCAAGAAGAAGAAGAAAGAAAACGTTTTGCATAAACGACTCAAGATCTAGTCGTTTTATTAAATATTTAAGAAATTAGGTTTTTATTCTGTATGCTGCTGTCTCTCTTCATTTCTTTTCTACAAATTATTGAGTTGTTTTGGGCATTGATTTTTTTAGGTAGTCTTCATAAAGGATGTACAACAATGGGAACAATAGATTTTCTATAGAAAATTTTAGTTTTTTTCCCACTAATTTCAGTTTCTAATATAATCAGGGTGAATTGAAAAAATTGTATTAGATAAAATATCTGATTATAATATTATAAAAATTATTCGATAAGTGCACTATAACATGATATAAGATGCCTTATTATTAAATTACCACTTTTATAGCTTAAATTTATGAGAGATCCTCATCATTTTTTTTTTTATATTTTTTTTTCTACCAGTCTCATTAAATTCCCTTTTTTTTATATCATTTTAGATTCTAATATATGTTATAAATTTTTATTTTTTTAGTATAATTGTAAATTTTTAAACTTTAAATTTTTATTTTTTTTAATTTTAATATCAAATAGAATTACTATCACCAAACTAGATGGAAAAAAAATTAGATTAGAAGAGGATTCGAATCCATGAACTGACTGTGAATCTCATTAAGTCCATATGACCCATATCATCAATGTCCATGACTTTACACCATGATGCTAAAATGAACAATAAATATTATATGGTTTTTAATAAATGGAAACTGTTTTGGATATCTGGATCTGATACATCCGGTGTGGACATCTCACACGCACCTCTTTTAAGGCTTCACACCAAAAAATTAATCTTTGTGACAGATTGGATGGGGTCCGCACCAAATTTATGAGGCCAATATAAAGATAACACAAAATGACGATGTTATCCTTGATAATTTGTACACCAAAATGTGCAGGCTAGAGTCCAAAAACTAAGAACGAAAGGGACTAGTCAGTGGGCTTTGTGACCCCATGGCCATGTCCTTTTTAGTCAAACCATAGTCAAATGACCTCTATAACATATTGTACCCTTTCATGTCCTAGCTAGGATTTTCACTAAAAAAGAAAGAAAGAAAAATAAAATAATATATATATATATATATATATAAATTTGTCCTAGCGAGTACTGTTTATTCATTTTTTTAACGTGTTTGCAATGCATTCGAAATTAAAAGGGAGAAAATTTCATTCAAAACTTATAATTTGACTAGGGTTTGAGGGTGTACTTTAACATGTAGAAGTCAGTTGAGTCTTTATATTTGTGAATACACAGAATTAAAATTTAAATTTTGATAGTTCTATTTGGATTTAAATATTTTTTTCTGTTATTACCGTACGAAAAAAAAATCCAATGACATAAACCTTCAATATAGACTCTTAATAAATTAAAAAAATATTTAAATTTGATCAATTTACTAAATAATTCGTAAATTTATAATTCTTCTATCTTTTCTTTTAAAAAATAAATTATAATTTTACTATAATATAACGATAAGAAAAAGAAAATAAATAAATAAAAGTTGCTGGTGTGGCAGTCAGCTTTAAACGTCCTGAGCTTTAAAAAATGGAATTGACATATGTATTTTCCCAAAAGGACAAGACTGTACTGTTCAAAGGAAACATCCAGTTTTTGGCGATGGTAGTATGGTAAATTAGTTGAAAGCGTGAATTTTTAATTTAGTTTTTTCTTTTTTCCCAACATATTACAATTAGAAAAAGGAGAATTCTTTCATAAAAAAAAAAGAAAAAAAAAGAAAAAGGAGAATTCATTCATCTTTAAACCTTTGATATAGAAATGTATTTTCAATGCTTTTGCGACTTGACTAAATCTATAAATTTGATTCGAAATGGAAAATTATTTTATTATTGTTGCATGGTAGCATGGGATTCTGAAAAACTAAAACCAAATGATTAGGATTCTTAGTCATATATTTAGCAATTTAATGTAGATTTCTTGTACATGATCTTCTCTTCATTAATAATACTAATAACAGAATAACTTTTTCTGCATATCCAAGCTGGATCTTGCATGCATGTTCTCATTATTAGCCTACAATCACTTTTTATTTTTTCTTTTAAAAATTTCGGCTGCAATTTAATATGCATAAAAGTTGTTTTCAAGTTTCAACTATTAAATTGCTTAAAAAATGAAAACTATTAAGTGGAATAAATTTATATTTTAAGTGATAATCCAACTTAATTAATTACTCATAGTATTGCAGGTCCAAGTTAATGCATATGCTAATGAAAATCACTCAATGAACTCATCCCAATAAAATAAATTAAAAATGAAAGAAATATTATATGTTCGGAGTAAATTAAGATTTTTAAAATCGCTGAATATGATAATTTAGCGGTGAAAAATTAACTATATTTGTAAATCTAAAAGTTGATGTTAAAGTTAGCATGCTCCGGTACTGCTTTGGAAGTTTTTATGCTTCAATTAATGTTTTTTATTTTTTTTTTATTTTTTTATTTTTTTATTTTTTCATAAAGAAAGCCAAAGTTTTATTTATTATTTTTTGGCCGCCTATTAAAGTTCAAAGCAAAACAAAGCTACCAAGTAAACTTTCCAACTCAGCTTGCCTGCATATTTGAAGTTAATTGCCAAAGCAGGATTGATTTGATTATGGAAATTATACATGGGAATAACTAATAAGATATTCGTCAAATATTGCTAGCTTTTTGCATATACATGCTAAAAAATATATAACATATCCATGCGACAAAAAGGAACCAGTCCTTATAACCCTCAAATATATCTAGCTAATTAATTAGCCTTTGAAATCCATTTATATATATATTCAAGTATTTTAGAAGATGATCATGTAAAATTATTAAATTTCAATTCTTCAATAAAAACAACAATGAAATTCACTAAATATCTGATTATATACTACTAGCGCACACTACTACAGAATAGGGTCAAAGACGACGGTGAAAATCCGTCGTCTTACGTGTTTAGACGACGGACACGAAACCGTCGTCTAATGAGGCGTCGTCAATACTAATAAAACATCGACGACGGTTTAAAACCGACGTCTAAATCGTTACTGAAGCCACGTGGATGCCACGGGGCAAATATATAGACGACGGTTTAATATTGGAACCGTCGTCTATGTTAAGTATAGACGACGGTTTCTATATAGAAACCGTCGTCTATGTTT
>QANX01000085.1:17643-28363 GCA_003254975.1 Ochetophila trinervis
GTAAAGACGACGGTTCTATGCTAAAAACCGTCGTTTTTACCCGAAAAAAAAAAAAAAAAAAAAAAAAAAAAAAAAAAAAAAAAAAAAGACGACGGTTTTAGCTTAAAACCGTAGTCTTTTTGGTTTTTTCTTTTTTTTGGGATATCCAGGTATACACAAAGTATTGACGACGGTTCCTAAAGGAACCGTCGTCTATACTCTTCAATATACACGTGGCCACAACGTTGCTGCCACGTGTATTTTAGTCTTTTATCAACGACGGTTGTTGAAGTAACTGTCGTCTTTGATGTAACTTTAGACGACGGTTATAGTTAAAACCGTCGTTGATGTTTTTTAACCGTCGTCTTATTTTATTAACGACGGCTC
Source organism: Ochetophila trinervis (assembly GCA_003254975.1). Taxonomy (NCBI): domain Eukaryota; kingdom Viridiplantae; phylum Streptophyta; class Magnoliopsida; order Rosales; family Rhamnaceae; genus Ochetophila; species Ochetophila trinervis. The sequence continues at coordinate 18,010 of QANX01000085.1, forward strand.
TCTTTTTCAACCGACGTCTATATAAAAGTATGGCCGTCGTCAATAGCTATATTCTGTAGTAGTGGCAGCTACGTTGATTTTGTAGATTTGATATGTGATATTATATATTCAAGATGAAACATAAATTATTCGTGATTAATTAGAATATATATGATATTGGATTATGATATTTCAAACTTAATACGTGCTGGGATACTGAACATATACATTGATTAAAGAATCCAATATCATCATGATATATATTAATATAAAGTGGTTATAGTAAATAATACTTTTGAAATAGGGTAATCGATTACTATAGATCTTGTTATAACCCCTATACTCTATAAAAAGAGGCAAAGAAGCAGTATCCAAAGCATGCTCATCAAATCCATTAGTTATAACACGCTCAACATCAACATATATTATATTAAAATAAAGGTCTATAACTCATGTCTAGCTAATATGTTGTTGACCTTGGACAATGGAGAAAAAGTGCTTTTTTTTTTTTTAAAGCAGAACATGCATTTTTTTTTTTCGATTTCTTGGTTTGATTGGTTGATTAAATTTAATTGTATCAATTAGTTTTTGATAAAAATTAAAACATATGTAGCGAGGTCATAAGTTCAAGAGTTGTCTAATAAGTTGTCCAAATTCAAGCGTTTTTTCAACTTAGTAGGAGTCCACATTGGAGATCAATATCACTGAAAACTCCCTTTCCCTCGTACAGTAGCAGCGGAGAGGAGCACTTGAGTCCAAATAGGACTACCAAGACTCAAACTTCATTATTCGTACTCACATATGTGAAGGCTCGGTTGACTCTTACCACTTAGCTATACCTTCAAGTGCAATTGTATCCATTAGTTAGTGCTTCATAGGTTGCTACTTGAATTCTCTTTTCATATTGAATGTTGTTAATTAAGAAAAGAAAAAAATTAATTAAAGAGATATCATGTTTCTTTGGGGTTTGGATGCTCATTAACTAATATGTAATTCTAATAATAAAATCCATGAGTTATATGTTATTGTATATTTCTATATACTATACATAGAGATTCCCACGAACTTTTACTTTTTTTTTTTTTTTTTTTTTTTAATGAATACCCAAGAACTTTTACTTACAATGCATGAACAGCTACAATTCTAAAGGGGGTGGGATGATTGGTGTGTTAGACCACGTGTAGGGGTGTAATGGTACTCAATGCTCTCACTCTTTTTACTTACAGTAAACACACTCTATCTTTATTCTCCAATCTCTCACTGCCTGTAAAATTTTTTGGGGTTTGTTGATATGTCAGTTTGAATGGATTTGCTTGGCCTTTTCTTATAATGCTACTCTCTCTCTCATGGTTAATTTTTCGCTCACTTCCTGGGCAGGTTAGCTAGGCAGTGCTTTGAATAAGTAGATTTAGATTTCATCTTTAAGTTTATGGATTTTTTTTTCTAGATATTGTGTGTGTGTGTGTGTGCAAAATCAATCTTTAAGTATAAAGCTCATTGAATTTGAAGCTTTAACATGAAAAGGAAAAAGATAAAAGTGTGGAAAAGAAAGAGTAAGATAATGATATGTATATATAGTGGAGATACAGTGAGCTTTTTATATATGTAACCAAAACTAACTGCAAAACCTCATAGCTATTAAGCCAGTTAGTTTTAGAGATTTATTAAAACCTTTGTTTTACATATTTTTTCCCTTTACCTAATTTTAGCAATTTTCTTGTATATTTGTCTGGTTTTAAACATCAATCAACAGCCTCAAAAAAGGTGATCAGAAGGGCAAAGAAAATTTTACCTCTTTCTCTTTCCTTGATGCTTTTCTTCCACAACCACCAAGTTCATCTTTTATTTTCTCTCTCTCTTTTATATGCATTGCATTTTGCATGCACATATTTGATGTCTCTCTGATAAAGTGGATAACAGTAGTAGCAGTGTAATGAGAGACTACAGAAAAGGAAACTGGACAGTAAGCGAGACAATGATTCTGATAGAAGCAAAAAAGATGGACGAGGAGAGAAGATTAATGAAGAGAATTAGTAGTACTAGTAGCAATATAGATGATCAAAGTGGCAGAGGAAAACCAGCAGCAGAGCTGAGATGGAAATGGGTGGAGGATTACTGTTGGAGAAAAGGGTGTATGAGGAGCCAAAACCAGTGCAATGACAAATGGGATAATCTCATGAGGGATTACAAGAAAGTCAGAGACTATGAGAGAAAAGTGGTAGTAGAAGGGTCTTCTTCTTCTGTTTCTTCTTCTTACTGGAATATTGGAAAGAATGAAAGGAAAGAGAGGATTTTGCCTACAAATATGTTGCCCCAGATTTATGAAGCACTTTTTGAAGTTATGGAGAAGAAATCTCAGGTTCAGAGTGTTAATGTGATGGCTTTGACTACTACTACTACGTCTTCATCAGTATTAGCAGTACCAAGTTCATCATCAAGTCCCAATGTTCTTAGTTATGCTCATCATCAGCTTCCTCATCCTGTTCCTACTCCATTAATGCCTCCACCTTTAATGCTTCAGCATCACATGCTCTCAGCTCCTCCAATATCAGTCGCTGCTGCTTTGCCTCTCCCATCTCCACATATTGCAGCTGCTCCAAAACTATTACCTCCCACCCAAACACAGCCTCTTGCTCTGCCTCATTCACACCCATTGCCCACAGTAGGTACTCTCTCTCTTTCTCTCTTCTCTGTATTAAAATCATATATGCTTAATTTGAGTATTAGAGATCAATCATCAAATTCTGACATAACCCAATTTGTAGTTTTATTTTATATATGAATTATACAGTCCAATTTATTAATGCATGGTCAACTTAATATGTTAAAAATGCCTTATTTTTCTAATACTTGGAAGACAATTCTTGATACATATTTTCTTGAAAGAATTAATGAAAACGTGTCTCTTAATTTCTGAATACAACCTCTGGTTTCCATTTTTTTTTCTTTTGGTTTTTGTTTTTTGGAGATGTGTGATAGCTCAGATTCTGATACAAGTGAGCATTCAAAGTCACCAGCAAAAAGGAGGAGGAGAGGAAGTGGAGGTGGAGAAGGAACAAGTGCTGCTGGTACAGCTAGTGCAGCAACAGCAAGACCAACCACCACCACCACAAGTGATCACCAAGTGGGAAGTGCTATCTCCAAAAGTGCTTCCATCATTGCTGAAGCACTTGAAGCCTGTGAAGAGAGAGAAGATATAAGGCACAGAGATGTTTTGAGTCTGCATGAAAGAAGGATCAAGATTGAGGAATCTAAGGCTGAGATCAACAAGCTTGGCTTTAATGGTCTTGTTGATGCTGTTAACAACCTTGCAAATTCTATCCAAGCTTTGGCTTCTCAAAACAGCAACAACCAGTCAGCTCCAAAATAATCATCATTTTAAACTCAATCAATATTTCTAAGTTAGAAATAATTATCTTCTAATTTTCATTATCCCCATTTGGTTAATGCTTCTATTTGTGTGTACATAATTCATAAATTAATCTTTTGATATTCTTCTGTATCCTCAAGTTATTGTATTCGATCTCTCTAATTTAACTATTATACCAGTGTGTTTTGGTTTTGTAATATACTATTGAATTAGAGTCATGAATTTTCTCTGATGCAAAACAAGTATTTCCCAACTTTCTTTCAGAAATGAAAGGACATTTCAATGGAAAGAATATGGGAATGATGATTGGAGCGTGGAGTGCAAATTCCAAAGAAGCGAGTGGTGGAGATGGAGGTGGTTTGAACCTATCATTTATGAGGTGGAAAATGTTGCAACCAAGTCAGTTCTGAGCAAAAGCAGAAGAGAAGCAGGTTACACTGCAGAATACACAGAGGCAAATTGAAAAACCAAAAGACTGGTCAAAGGCGACCGGTCAATGATATCTCTGAGACTGAAGAGGGGGTTGGAATTACGGAAATACCATCCTTTTTGGTGGTACTCTCTGGTGAAGGCTGCCACAAAAAAATTGGTCCTCTCTCTGTTTTTTATTTTTTAACACTGTGAACTGTGAGAATGAGAGGTCATTATTGGCTAATTTTGTAGCCTCTTTTGCAATAATTTTAATTTTAATTTTCTGGCAAAAAGAGTCTGGCATGGTTTTTGCCTATTCCCTTTTGAGAGTATCGCAGAAAGCCTTGATATAATGACCCATTTTAGCTTTTTTTTCTTTTCCACCTTTTTCTTAAGTACTGCAATTTCTCTTACCATTTTTTGTTTTCGTTTATTTAATTCCTAGCACTCCTTTACTGAAGAGAGTGAAAAAAAAAAAAAAATGAGTATTACTTTTGTATTCGTTTGTTTTTGTTTTCATTGAGTCTGAGTACATCTGTATTTATAATTATGCAAATATCATCAAGTTTTGAATTTTTACCTTCTCGGTTAGAGGCTCAAATACCTTAATAATGCATATGTTAGCACCTAGATCAATTAAACACAACATGTATCCTACTCCTCGATTTAATTCAATTTGGTGAAATCTATAATTATTCACCAAAAAAATAAAAATAAAAATAAATCTCTATTATTAATTTGCCAAAGTTCGATTCTCTTCTATGCATGACTATGATTTATAAATCTACATATGACAAAGCTTGTTTAGGAGTCCTTTCAAACTGAAGTGGCATGTATAGATGAAATTTTTTATAACTTCTATTAAATTTGTACCATTTTTTTTAATGCCATGGGAAAGATATTTGTCTATCAAAAAGTTATGGGTATAGTTTTCATAATTTCTGACAAAATTTTTGATATTTTTTTTAATATTTTTGTTAAAATTTTCATGTTAATTAATTCACAATTGAGTCAAAATTTTTATAATTTTTATAAAAATTTCTGAAATATCTATGTAAATTTCTATGAGAATTTTGAAAAATATTCATTAATTTTTTTTAAAATATTATATATTTTTTAAAATCTATAAATTATAATATTTTTTTAATTATTATAAAATTTTAAAATGATATGCTTTCAAATTTTATGCATAGGTACAATATGAGTATTTTTTTTTAAATTATAATTTTTTCTCTTGTCATCAAATTGCCATCATTGTTTTGTATTATTTTTATTTTTTTTAATTGTCTTATCATTATTTTTAAATTGTTACATAATAATATACTAGTAATATAACATGAGTGAGTTTTGTCACTTGAGAGGTATTGTGTAGAAGAAAAATATAAGCGTGTAGAACATAACAATAACGATATTAACAATCACATGTAATATTAGATCAATATAGTTGGCATATTAACAATTACATGCAAAACTATCAAAGAGATATATCTTTTGATCAATTTTTTTCTCAATACGAGAATAAAAGATTTAACCACTAATAAATTATATGTGGTACTAGTCATACTTAAGTAATTATGTATTTGTATTATTATGTTAATATATGAATAATTCATTACTTAATAATAATATTTTTGTCACTGTCAACTAATGTTATAAGTCTATTGATTATGAGAAACATGATTTATACTCAATGTTATTTCAACTTTTAAAGTTAAATTGATAAAATATTTAATAAATAAGCATATTATGAAGTTTTATTAAATTTTTTTTATACTTTTTTATAAATTTCTATTATTTCTTTTGAATTTTTATCTGTAGATATTTCCATCGATATTTCAATATTTTTAATTTTTGATATTTCCGTTGATATTGATTTTTTTATTTTTATCCTTAGTGGCAAGTAATGTAATATTATTTTATTAGTTTGGTTTGAGCTAGCTTCATTTTTTATCCATTTAAAATTTATTCATTGATATTTAATTTTTATTATATATTTGTTGTCATATTACCTGCTAAGTAAATAGGTGAATAAAATTGACATGTATGGCATTACATTAAAATATATAGAAAAAAAAAACTAATATAGATCATAATGAATGGGGCTTTTGGCATCAATGTTATGCTCTCCTAGTTTCTAACAATTTTTTACTTTACTCATCTATAGTATTAAATTAGCACCAACATAAGTCTCAGTTTGGCGAGACCAAGCAAAACTGATACTAGATATGTATTTTTTTGGGCGATCTACGACGATCTATGGCGAGGCGCAACAATGCACACCACCTGTTTGATTAATTGACTATAAGACTTTAATTAGTTCTAAATCTATGACAACTTAGACTCAGCTCTTGATCTGCCGTTTGAGACATATTCTCTCTCTTACCAATACTCGGAGGATATCTCTTTTGATTATTTTGGAATGTTTTCGGCAAATATGATGAACAAAAATAAAAGGAACTCGGAGAAAGTTCAAGGGAAACTAACCAAAATTCAAGAGTCTCTAAGCTCTCTCTCTCTCTTACTCCACGGAAAGAATGCCAAAAGGATGTGGCAGAGCTGACTTTGGTAGGGAAACTACTATCAACCAGAGCTTTCAGAAGATTTACTGTATCCGAAATAATCAGCAAAATGTGGAGACTGGAAACAAAAGTGTTCATTGAAAAAATTGAAGAGAACATTTTCAAGTGTAATTTTGGGAATTGCAGGGACAAAGAATAGATTTTCAAGAAAAGACCATGGACCTTGAATGAGTCCATGCTTATTCTAAAGGAATGGAATGCATATAAGGCTCTTCAAGAAGTATCTTTCAATACCTCCCTATTCATACTACAAATTCATGGCTTACCTCCTGTGTTTCTCCATGATGGCACATTGGAGAAGATAGGAAATCAAATAGGTGAGGTCTATAGGGAAACAGTTAACCGGAGGTGTATAGTTGCAAATCAATATCTGAGAGTCAAGGTTGAAATCTCAGTAACAGACCCCATCCCAGCAGGGTTCTTCCAGAAGAGAGCATCGGGGGGAGAGGCGTGGATTTAGTTCAAGTATGAGAAACTTGCAGATTTTTGCTTCAAGTGTGGAATGATGGACCATGTGACCAAAAGATGCAAGTTTGAAACTCCGGCAATCATAACTTCGGCAAATGGTATCTCAACAAACCTCTTTGGTCTATGGATAAAAGCTGAAAATGCAAAGGGGGCTTTTATTCATCAACCTTGAAGAAGGAGACGGGGAGGAGAGGAGTCGGCGCCTAAAGATGGAAAAGATTATGGCTCCGGCGTTGGCACAGATCTCGAAATCAACATATCTGAACGAACGGCTATTGACATTATTAATTTCATTGCCTTGGTTAAAGATTAGGAAAGGAAGGAGAATAAAGAAGCGGGTTTATTCCTAAAAGGTCCGAATGAAGTGGGCTTATTAGAAGGCCCATCAAGTGTTCGAATTAATAATCTAGAGAATGACTCTAGCCCATCTCTTAAAAGGGCTGCGCCTAGTTGGCTGTTTGGATCAAGTAGGGAGTCAGGATTAAGAATTGAGGAAGTGATTGAGACCCATGAAACTAATGACTCGGCCTAAGTGTTAACAACTGATGGACAGGAAATTCTCATACCGGAGGAAAACGGTAATATGGTTACTCCAAGAAGGAATTTTGTCACAGGAAGTACAGTGAATATTGAAAGGAGCTGCACAAGATCATGGAAAAGAGAAGTATAGAGACAAAACATGCGAGAATGGGAAGGTCTACCTGAAAAAGGACAATCCTCCTGGCCACCTTAGAATTTTTAGTAGGCCAGGGAGGAGGGCCATGCCAAGCCCCCCTCTTTATGGTTGTTCTTTCCTGGAACTGTATGGGTTTAGATCAGAAGGATTGTATTCTATACTTGAAAAGTTTGATTAAAAGACATCAGCCTCATTGCATTTTTCTGATGGAAACTAAAAGCAATGCTAACCGTATGGAACGCATCTGTAGATCTCTAGGATTTCAGAAACATACATGTATTAAGACTAGAGGTTTGGCTGGTGGTTTTATTATAATGTGGAAGGAAAGATAAATTTGAGGTATCGTTGGCAAGGTGGAAAAGCTATTTGTTGTGACGTGTTGGACAAGCAAGGAGGTATTTTATGGAGCATGGTGGCCTGTTATGGAACACCTTACACAGGTGAGAAATAGACTTTCTGAAAGAAAATGGAAGAAAGGATGGAGCACATAGCAACTCCCTAGATGTTGTTCGGAGACCTGAATGAAGTTGTGAGTGCTAGTAAGAAGGTGGGCGGAAGAGATATCTAGAGAAGGAGATTATTTCTGAAAAAAGTTATGCAAGATTTGGGTGCTATTGATTTGGGCTTCAGTGGGCGTAGATTTACTTGGGAAAATGGTCAAGAGGATAATGCATCTATAAATGAGAGAATTGATAGAGGTATTGCGAATAGAGATTGGATCAATATGTTCCCTTCAGCCTTTGTGGAGCATTTGCGAAGAGAACAGTCAGACCACTGCCCTATCCTCATTAGCACGGCTGGGAAGGAAAGCAAAGGTAGGAGACCTTTCCGTTTTCTAGAGGCTTGGACAACTGATAAGTCGTGCAACCAGGTTGTTCAGATGGACTGAAATATGGATCTAAAAATGGGATCACTTGTTACAAACTCAGCATAAGCCTGAAATTCACTACTACTGCTTTGCAAAAATGAAATAAGGAGGTTTTCGACATTACTCAATCCCAAATTCAATTACTGGAGAAGTAGCTAGAAGACCTTTAGAATTGAAGTAATGGCAATTTCAGGACGGAAAAAGATTTGATGGAACAATTAAATCTTCAAAGGGGAAGTGATGCGTGTCGTAAACACCAAAATTAATTACTGAATTTAAACACTACCGTAGTAGCAGCAAGTTTAGGTCGATTCCACAGAGACTGATGATCAAACTATTTCGATTCCAATTAAAGCAAAATTAAAAAGACAAAAGGGGGATTTTATGTTGGCAAATTCAAATATTAAAGAAAACAATTTAATAAATACCGAAAATAACAATAGGAGAAAACCTTGGGACAGAGTATCTTCAATTACTAAAGAACAGGTGATCACAGAAAAAAATATATCCAAAAATAATCATTCAATGTTGGATTGAATAAAATAGCACGGCCAATTTTATTCTAACTCTCACAATTAATTAATTCAGATACGATCGTAAATTAATCCTAATTCTGAAATATCTAAACCAACGTGATCTAAATCAAGTCAGAAAAGCATTAAGAACAAGATCATCCAACAATAAACAAGTCCTACAAACGTTGTAAAACTTTAATCTATCTTGTGTTCTCCTAAAAAATTAACAAAAGCTTAGCATGCAATTATTAAAATCAAAGTGCTACTAAACATAGAACATTCAATACGATTGAATTCCTAATTAGCAAATACTCAATCCACAAATAATTATAACGGATCCAAATTATAATCAAAAGAGAATTGAATAATAAACAAATAAATTGGAAGAACACAAATTGAACAATTAAAATTGAATTAAAACTTATAAACCAAGTCTCACACCTTATACTTTAGCAATGAACGATACTCTTACCCAAGAGAGAGATTTAGCTACTCATAGTTGTTAGAAATCTTAATTCTTTGTTGTTTTTGCTCTCAAAACGGCTACCCTATTATAAGATAATTTAAACCTATTTAAACTAAAAACTTAGGGCTACAAAACACACAAAAACGTGCCTAAACGGACCAACTTCGCGCCCATCCAGGCGCCTGGCCAGGCGCCTGGGCACTGCACCTGGGTTGCACTGCCTTGCTGCCAATGTCCAGTTAATTACGGTTTTGCTATTGCTTCTTTAGTTTTTCTGTTTAATTACGATTTTGCCACTGTTTCTTCATTTTTCATCACTTTAAGCTCAAATCCACTTAAAACATAGAAAAATATAAATTAATCCATTTTAAGTGAATAAAACATGCTCAAATCAAGTATTAAGGTATATAAAATACATATAAATTGCATCCCATCAAATACCCCCACACTTAATCTTTGCACGTCCCGGGCAAATCATAAAATATTATATTTTAAGAAAAACTAAATCAATCAAGTAATGAAATATTATAGACAGAGACAACCAAAAATTCAACAACTAGCACACCATAACCATATGAATCGAACAATCTTCAGTCTTACTAGCAACCAACTTAATTAAACCCAATTCAAATTAGCTCGGCAAACAACTCACTGAATTCTCTCTAATCACTCAAGTGTTTAAAAGTGTTGGAAATATTCTCTCGAATTCAATGCAAAAATTTGCTCTATCATAAGCTTGCTTATCAATCTAATCTCCACCAACTAGCATACAATTAAGCACAAATCCGAAGGTCTTTTAAATGGTTGTAAAGCGGTTTAGGTAAAGGTAAGGTAGAAAATAAAATCATAAGAAAAACAATGGGGTAACATCCAAAATCCAATAGAGCATTCAAGATATGATCTCACTAATTCACACCAACATTTTTCAACTATTTTCTTTCTCCTCTAAACTTATCACATTCAGCCCAATTCTCATGCCTTTACATACAAACAAAAATTTCTCACTTTTTTTTTTTTTTTTT
>QANX01000085.1:28423-66856 GCA_003254975.1 Ochetophila trinervis
GAAGGAAGGTAGTATAGCCAATCTTTAGCTGCATCTTTAAGTGAGAAGGGAAAAGCTCGCAACTTAATTTGTTCTTCAGTTACACCATGCGGCTTCATCCCTGAGCACACTACATGAAACTCCTTCAAATGTTTATGAGGATCTTCACCTGCAAGACCAAAGAAAGTTGGGAGTAAGTGTATTAATCCAGACTTTAATTCAAATGGAGCTTGCACTTCAGGAAATTCAATGCAAAGAGGCTGAGAATTTAAATTTGGAGCAGCCAACTCCTTTAAAGTTTGAGGTCTGTTGTTTTTAGCAGAGGCTGCCATCTCGTCAAATTCAGAATCACTGTCTAAGCTCATATCTCCTTCTTTTGATAGTCTAGTCATGCACCTGAAACAACAAAATCTCAAAGCAAACTAACACTAAAAATAGAATAGAAAGAAATTGACACACAGTCCCCGGCAACGGCGCCAAAACTTGATGCGTGTCGTAAACACCAAAATTAATTACTGAATTTAAACACTACCGTAGTAGCAGCAAGTTCAAGTCGATTCCACAGAGACTGATGATCAAACTATTTCTATTCCAATTAAAGCAAAATTAAAAAGACAAAAGAGGGATTTTATGTTGGCAAATTCAAATATTAAAGAAAACAATTTAATAAATACCGAAAATAACAATAGGAGAAAACCTTGGGTCAGAGTATCTTCAATTACTAAAGAACAGGTGATCACAGACAAAAATATATCCAAAAATAATCATTCAATGTTAGATTGAATAAAATAGCATGGCCAATTTTATTCTAACTTTCACAATTAATTAATTCAGATACGATCGTAAATTAATCCTAATTCTGAAATATCTAAACCAACGTGATCTAAATCAAGTAAGAAAAGCATTAAGAACAAGATCATCCAACAATAAACAAGTCCTACAAACGTTGTAAAACTTTAATCTATCTTGTGTTCTCCTAAAAAATTAACAAAAGCTTAGCATGCAATTATTAAAATCAAAGTGCTACTAAACATAGAACATTCAATACGATTGAATTCCTAATTAGCAAATACTCAATCCACAAATAATTATAACGGATCCAAATTATAATCAAAAGAGAATTGAATAATAAACAAATAAATTGGAAGAACACAAATTGAACAATTAAAATTGAATTAAAACTTATAAACCAAGTCTCACACCTTATACTTTAGCAATGAACGATACTCTTACCCAATAGAGAGATTTAGCTACTCATAGTTGTTAGAAATCTTAATTCTTTGTTGTTTTTGCTCTTAAAACGGCTACCCTATTATAAGATAATTTAAACCTATTTAAACTAAAAACCTAGGGCTACAAAACACACAAAAACGTGCCTAAACGGACCAACTTCGCCCCCATCCAGGCGCCTGGCCAGGCGCCTGGGCACTGCACCTGGGTTGCACTGCCTTGCTGCTAACGTCCAGTTAATTACGGTTTTGCCATTGCTTCTTCAGTTTTTCTGTTTAATTACGATTTTGCCACTGTTTCTTCATTTTTCATCACTTTAAGCTCAAATCCACCTAAAACATAGAAAAATATAAATTAATCCATTTTAAGTGAATAAAACATGCTCAAATCAAGTATTAAGGTATATCAAATACATATAAATTGCATCCCATCAGGAAGACTGGAATCTATCCACAGGCAAAAATCAAGGGAAACATGGCTGATGCAAGGGGACCGAAACTCTAAGTTTTTTCACACTAGTATGTTAGTCAGAAAAAGGAGGAATAATATTACTTTCATCAAGGATGGTTCGGTTTGCTACACGGAGGAAAGAGAGATAGTGGAGTATTTCGCTCAACACTTTGACAAGCTATTCAAATCAGAGTGTCCTAGATTGCCGGATAACTTGGGTGGGCTAGAAGAGACAGGGGTTACAGATGAGGAGAATGAGAACCTAAGTCGTATCCCGGAGGAGGCTGAGATAAATGATGCTATTTGGAACCTTCACCCTTTCAAAAGTCCGAGTTCGGACGGGTACCTGGGGATTTTCTATAGGAAGTTCTAAGGCAAGACTATCAAGTTTATATAGGAATGTTTAAAAAAAAAAAGGGCTGTTCCTAGAAGGATGAACCAAACCTTTGTGGTGCTTATCCCAAAAACAGATCATCTAGCCAATTTCAATCACTTTAGACTAATTAGCCTCTGTAATTTTAATTACAAGATTGTTTCAAAAATCCTTACAAACAGATTGACAAATATCATTGATCGAATTGTTTCTCCGCATCAATGGGCATTTTTCAAGGAGCGGTGGATAGTAGAGAATATTGTGGTGGCTCAAGAGCTCATCCACAAGCTCATGAAACATAAAGGAAGGAATGGGTTGGTGATTATGAAATTGGACTTGAAGAAAGTGTATGATAGACTTGAGTGAAGGTTTATTGATAAGGCCTTAGGAGCCTGGGGGTTCTCTAGAGAAGTTTGGGATCTTATCCTTAGTTGTGTCAGAAGTGTCCATTTTTCCCTTCTTCTCAACAGGAGTTTTGCAGGTTGTGTAGAGCCAAGCAGAGGCCTAAAACAAGGGGATCCCCTTTTCTATTTATCCTCTGCGCAATAGTCTTAACCAAGCTGATCACAAAAAAAGAAAAAGACAGCCGGATACATGGTATTAAGATTGCTTAGAATGCCCCGGCCATATCTCACTTAATGTATGCAGATGATCTTATCATGGCATGTAAAGCGGATGCAAATGTAGTGGAAGAGTTGAAAGACTGCTTTGATACCTATTGTAATTGGTCTTGCTAGCTAGCTAATGTGGAGAAGTCCTCTTTTCTGTTTTCCAAAAATGCCAGTAGAGAAGAAAAAAGGAAAATCAAAGATATCGTGGGATTTAAGGAGATGGGAGCAAAATCGATCTACTTGGGTATTGCTTTTGTCTTTGGGAGGAACCGTTCAAAGGAATTTTCCAAGATAAAGGATAGAATCCAAAATAGATTAGCTAGCTGGAATAGTCAGCTCCTTTCCAAAGCCGGAAAAATGGCGATGATAAAGGCGGTGGCTCAAACAATTCCAACCTATGCCATGTCTACTTTTGAATTCCCAAAAGGTGTTTGCAACGACATGGATGCTATACTTTGGAAGTTTTGGTGGGGATCGAATAAGAAGAACGGAAAAAGTATGGCTATTAGAGCATGGTCGAAGTTATGTAAGCCTAAAGATAAGGGATATCTTGGCTTTCGGCCCTTTAGAGAGATGAACTTAGCTCTCTTAGCTAAGCTTGCTTGGAAAGTTGCTAGCAGGGAAGACAATATGTGGGTTAGAATGCTTCGTGCAAGATATCTCAAAGGGCAATCTTTATTTGATTATTCACTGAAAAAGGGAAGCTCTTCAGTTTGGCAAGGAATTATTCATGTAGGGAAAGCCATAAGGGCAAGGGCTTGTTACAAGATTGGTGATGGATATGGCATTAATCTGTGGAATGACCCTTGGGTACCTTCTCTAAATTTGTATAAAGTTGCCCCAAAGGCAAATGTGGATCGGCTCTAATGAAAAACAATGGCTGATCTTAGAGATTAGGTGAGTTGTGGATGGAATTCAACTTTAATTCAAGACATTTTTTATGAAAATATAGCCGAAGCAATTCTAAAACTAGAGTGGCCAGCAAGCACTAGAGAGGAAAAATTATGCTGGATGGGGGCAGGTTCGGGATCATTCTCAGTGGGGAACTGCTATAGAAAATGAGCTATTGCAAGGGCAAGAGATACAAATAATATTTTTTGGCAGAAATTATGGAATCTGGAGCTTCATGATAGAATCAAAGTTTTCCTATGGAGATTTGCTTCAAATGTGCTCCCTACAAGAGAGGTTTTATCCCGAAGAATAAGTGGAATGAAGGATTGATGTCCGATATGTAAGGAGGAGATGTAAAACATAATGCACCTTTTCAAAGACTGTATTGCTGTTAAAGTGTTGGCGTTTGCTAGCAAATGGAATTTTAGGATGGAAGCAATACAAATAGAGAATTTCCAAGAGCTTATGGATATTTGTGTTAACCCTCCAGTACACCTTCATGCTAATGGAAAAGAGTTTGTTTTGGTTTTTCTAGGCACTCTATTTTACTGTGTTTGGATTATAAGAAATGGGAAGATTCATGGAAGGAATTTTAGCCTCTCTGAAGAAATACTTTGTTTGGAGTTTTTGAGGAGGACTATATGAAAAGAATTGAAGAGATGAAGATGATCAAGGATGAGAATAGAGAGCAATGGATCCCCCCTAAAGAAGGATGGTGGAAGGCTAATATTGATGCAACGTGGAAAAACCAGAGATCTAGCTTGGCTATGGTAATGTGAGTCTTGCTTCAAGGGTTTGTCAATGTGAGTCTCCATTTGCAGCTGAGGTTAAAGCTCTAGATTGGGCTTTTGGTCTGCTGGAGGAGGAAGGTTGGGGAAATATTTTGTAGTCATATGATGCATTAATGGTGGTTCAAGAAATCAGTGCTAAGAACAACATGCCATATCTTATTTGATGAACATCTGACGCAGGTTTGAGGTCTCAAATTGGAAGATTAAATGGAATGCAAGAGCCCTCAATGCCCTTGCTCACTTAATTGCTATGAACACCTCCTTTACTAATACTCCTCTGTTTTTTGATATCTATAACTTTAAGTGATATACCTCCTAATTATATTTTATGTGCTGAATTGGATGTAAAAGGAAGGTAATCCGTTTTTTGTAATCCCCTATCTTTCGGGGGCTTTTGTGCTGCTATGCAATCTTTTATTATCAAAAAAATTAGCACCAACATTTTCCGAAGTTTGTAAACGGTGAAATATTAGTCTAAAACCTTTATATTGTAACTTTTTAATTGTTAAATTATATTAATTATAACATAATTTTAATTTTGATTATACCTTGCTTAAGGAAGAAAAATCTTCTCCCATACAGTATGCATGCATCTCAACTATTAAAAAATCACGATGTGAATGGTTTTAAACCTATACTTCACAATTTAGATACCTATACTAATTGAATACCAAGGGATAAAATGCAAAACTGTTAAAAGTACAAAAAGGTCATTGTCGCAAAAACTCCTAATTGATATATATACAAATCCATTTATGGTTTGAATAAAAAGAATGATTAAAACAAGAACTGTCTGGCCATGCATTAAAAAATAAGAAGAAGCAATATAACTATAATAAATAGTTTTAGAGTCTAATATATAATTTGTCCAAAAAAAGCAGTCTCATATAATAGAGAGAGATTTGTAGGTGGTGTGTTTAAATAACATTTCAGTTCCATAAAATAAAATAAAAATAAAAATAAGTCACTGTTTTTTTTTTTTTTTTGATAAATAATTCAATTTTAGTATTATTAATATTGTAAATAATATTTTTAAGGTGATCCGTTTTAAAAGCAATAATACCGGGTCAAAGGAACATTTAATTATTTAAGCTCCTTATCATATAAATGTAAGATCCCTCCAAGCAATTGGTTTTTCCAATGCTAAACAAAGTTTAGTTACAGCACCAAAGTCATTTAGAAAAAAATCAAGAAATAAAAAATGGGTGATAAGGCAGCTCAGAAGGCGGAATGTGAGCGAATCTTCAAACGGTTTGATGAAAATGGTGATGGTAAAATTTCATGCTCGGAGCTCGGTGCTGCTCTGAAAGAACTTGCTGCTGCTGAAGATGAAGTTAAAAAAAGGATGGCCGAGATTGATAAAGATGGTGATGGTTTTATTTCGCTGGATGAGCTATTTGCTTTTCAATCTGCCAATCCTGAATTGATGGACAAAGTTTTCAAGAAAATTTGAACTATATGAAAGAAAAAGAAAAAAGGTTTCGTATCAAGTATTCTTTGTTTTCCAAATTAAGCCAAGACAACTTTTGTTTTGTGTTTGGAATTGTTTTTTAATTGATTTTACAATTGTGTCTGTTGTGGCGTATATGTCTTTTTATTTTTTGGTGATACAGTGTAACAAAAGTTGTGGCTTTTTTGTAGCTAAAGACCGACTGCAATTGAATTTGTATGCTTTCTCTTTTTAGTTGAGAAAATACTATAATCATAAAATTGGAATGTAAATTTAAACATCTATAATTATAATTATATAATAATAAATTATATATTTTAGGTAATTATTATAAATGATTTGTTAGACTCTATCATCTGTATAATAGATGCCTATAAAATTATTATTTTTAATAACAATATTGTTTTGATACTGTTGAATAATGATTAGTCAATAATTAATGTTTGGAGTGAAAGATTACGAGTATCATTCGATTTGTACATCTTTATATCAATCTAGATGGTAATGTAAATTATGATAAATTTAAGATCCAGAATTCAATCTCGTGCTAAAATTCTTCTTTCTCATTTGTCAAAAAAAATAAATAAATATAAATTTCTATTTGATTTTAAGAGGTTGATCTGCTAGTTTAAATGAAGAAACTTAAGATCTTGAACTCTATTCTAAAATCATATTGATATTGGAAGATAATGTGTTTGATATATATACCACCATCAAGGGATTCAAAAATCAAAAGAAATACCACCATCAAGGGCATTTTAGACAAATTGGAAAGTTTAAGTTTTTTTTTTTTTAAAAAAATTGGATTGATGCACAAAAAGCCTCCAAAAGAAGTGGTTTGTTGTTTGGTAATTAATTCAAAGTTGATTTTTCATATGAATGCTTCACTGGTCTTTTAGCCAAATTTTCTTAAAAAGAAAATGCTTTCGAATAACTTTAACCAAATCCAAATCAATGAAAATAAAATTCTAAATTAAAACATTAAATTTTTGTTTGGTCATAAATTAAAACATTTTAATTAGAAATATAAAAATAGAGACAAAATTTTTGGACAATTGCAAATAAATAATAATAATAATAATAATAATAATAAAGGTGTACTAATCCAATAGAGTAGGTTGTGTTTTTTTTTTTGGACAAAAGGAAAAAAAAATAAAAAATTGGACAGCATTTCGGTTAGCCAAGCAAAAACTGCACTCAAAAGCAACGGCCATGGAAAGCGCTTCATGTTCAATTCTTGACACTCTGCGCTTCTCAACCACCATCAACCATAACAACACTCACTTCTACGCAGTACCCAGAAACAATCTCACTCTGTTTCCTCCATTTCGCTCCACTTTCTTCACAAACTTCAAATTCCATGGAAAACATCTGCATTTCAATCGTTTCACCGCTTTTCCCTCACTCTCCGTCCCCACCCACCACGACCAAAACCCATCTCCGGAACTCGCCGTTCTTCTTGAGGTTGAAGGGTAATCAAATTTATTCTTATTTTATTTACTTATTATTGTATTATTTGACTCATTTCAGTTCATTTATGCACGGGATTGGATTTCTGTTCTTTTTTTGTTCATTCTTTTAAAATGCATGCTACTGTAGAGTTAGAGTACTATTTGTTGTTCTAATAATGCACTTTGATCATATTGGTACAGTTTGTTTCGCATTTTTTTGATTGTCTTGTCTTTATGTTTTTTACTTAATTCAACTGAGTTTTTATTCCAATCATTTGGGGACCGGCTATATGACCCTATCGAACGTGACACAGTTTTAAAGTGGCCGTCAATCTAACGAAGTCTTGCAACTTTGTGGTGGGTTGCTATCTGTTGCTTTGAAATAGGGGACAACTTGTGCATAGATATAGAAAAGGGGCTGTTTGTGTTCCTAAGCATAGTTAAGTCCTGCAGGCAGACTGATTTTACTGGTTAATCTTGAATACTTTGACTTTTGACTGATTTAGTCAAACCATCACTCTACGTTACAAATCTTTTTGAGTAAACTAAAATCACCTTGCAAACTTATCAACCCACCCTAGTTGTATTGGTTGCTTAGTACTTTGATGAGAACATGATTCTGTTTGCATGCTTCTTTGTTTAGGCAGGGTTTAGAATCATTATATTTCTATGGTAAAGCCTTCAACCATGCTCATCGAGGCTCTTTTTACGTTCTTGTCACAAAGGGCAATCTTTGAATTTGTTTATTCCTAATATGATTTAATTAATTTTGTTATTTTCCACTTTTAAGTGATTGCAAATGAAATCAAATCAACAGGTAAACAATTTTATTTATTCTGGTTTCACTTTTTCTACATAACAT
This sequence comes from Ochetophila trinervis, assembly GCA_003254975.1. Lineage (NCBI taxonomy): Eukaryota > Viridiplantae > Streptophyta > Magnoliopsida > Rosales > Rhamnaceae > Ochetophila > Ochetophila trinervis. Next base: position 36,512 of record QANX01000085.1, read on the forward strand.
TTTTTTTAGTCTTATTATTTTGTATATTAAATGAATACTGTAATTCTCAGACTAAAAATCCTGGTACTTTGATAAGTAACCTTGTTTTACATGATCCTTTTACTGCTCCACTTACAACCCTTGTTCAGATGACATGGCATGAGTGAGGGTGTGGTTTCTACACATTTAAAGTAGTCAAAATATATTTTAAAAGTAGATTACACTATACTTGGATTCTTACTCACACCACTTTCTAGGCTATAGGGATATATCCCTGAGAAGTTGATGAATGTTAGTCATGGAACTTAGAAGGCTAGATTTTACATCCTTGCTAATTTTGGAGTTACATCCTTTGTTGATTTTGAAATACCTTCGATTTATATTAGTTTTGCTTGAAGGCTTAACCTTAATGGATTTTATTTCTTTCAGGGTCCTTATGGATGCTTATCGCCTTGGCAATCGGCAAGCCTTTAATGTAGGTGCGTTAGACACATTAATCATGTGTTTATTTAAATAAGGACTTAATATTTCTTACTATATGTTTAAATGGTTTAATACACCAGTTTGTTTTATTACTGTCAGCTTTCCAAAAGCTTGGGCTGGACTGTGCAAACTGGTCTGAACCAGTCTATTTAGACCTTTCAAGGTATGAATTAATTAAGAGCCAAGTTTGCCAATTCACCTGGATCATTTTGGTTGGTATATAATCTTCGCAATGCGACTCTCCTGAACTATGAAATTATTATTTGCTGAGTTTAGTCTTTCTTCAGTTGCTTTTTCCAAAACATGTCTGCCTTGTTTCTAGTTCTAATTCTTCAAGTTGCTTCCATCATAATGTCAGGATGATTATCATCTGGGTCACAGAATTTTACTCTTTTTTTCCTTAAAATCATCTCTCTGCCATTTCTATACATATTTATATTTTATTCCCCATGGATCAATCTCCTATTGGTGAATCATGTTACATGTATACATAATTAAGTCCCCTGTTTCTAACTCTTAAGGCTTTGCTCTTCCATTTTCACTACTGATGTTGCTTATTTATTTTTGGCTGTTAACTATTGTTTAGGATATTCTATCTGTCAATGGTACTCTGATAGATAGTCCTGTGAACTATGATATTAATGATATGTACTTATTATTTTATTTTCGTTCAGATAGTATCTTTTATGATTTTAAAATGTGCAAATATCGTGATTAAGTTTTAACAATTTTTTGAAATGGTTCTACAAAGCACTTTATTATTCATTTTCAGGAAAAATGCTGGTGATGAGGAGAGGATGCTGATTTTGTATTTCAATCAGGTAATATTTTCTTCTATTGATGTTATAAAATATGTATATCTTTACATAGGTTTATGGACATCCTGTATTGTCTAAATTTTGTTTGGTGCTTTAATCTGTTTTGCAGATTGGTTGGCCTACTTCATTGCCCACTACTGAAAAAGAATTATTCATAAAATCAGTTTTACGAGAAAAGGTAGTGTTCTGCATAAAATAAATGAATAGTATAATATCTAGTTACTCCTATTTTGTAGTAATGCATTATAAATTTATAAAAAATTAACTTCCCGATATACATTTGACATCTTCCTCAATGCAATGCCAATGTCTATTCTCATATCACAAAATTGTAAATGTTTGATTGAGAGATGAGTTTCGTTTCTATATTGAAATTTATTTCTTGGATTGTTTAAACAAATTCAGTGCTACTGTATTGGTTAAACAATTTTTTTCTTTTGAGAAGTGAAAATGAAAAGCTTCTGATAGTTGGTTGGTTGTTGGCAGAAAAATGCTCTGGATGAATTTTTGGTTTCAGCAAGTTCACCTTTACGACCTGGAGTTGAAGAGTGAGTTTTTGCATGCTGTTAATATATGGTGTTTGCTGTATTATCAATTTGCTCAAAGTTACTAATTTTTTTTACAGTTTGAGATAAATTATGTTTAAAAGTCTGGTCTGAGGTTTTTAAATGCAAGTCCTGATTTATAATTTGATTGTGCTTTTATTGTAAGTGATATTCACTCTGACAACTTGTGTGCACAAGTAGATTCATGATAAAAGCATTTACAATGAAATATTTCTTCTTTTGTTGCTGGGGAGGGGGGGGGGGGGTTGGGTTGTTGGGTGTGGTGTTCAGTTTGTTGTGTTGGGAACTATCTAATTTAAGGGGAAAGTTAGTTTATTAAAAGGAGAAGCTGATCAATAGTCTACACTCAACACCATATACTGAAATTAAGTTGCTAGGACAGGACTTAATTGACCTGACAAAGGGTAGGCTGAGGCAGCTGAACTTTAAGTGAGCGAAGCTTAAAGAATTCAAATCAGTTTGTAGTTTGCGTCATACTATTTGCAGTTTTTCCATTTTCCTTGCTCCACATGATAGCTCAGACAAATATCATGCTTAAATCACTACTATTTATTGGTTACAAATTTTTATTTTCATTTTGTAAAATCTTCAAAGAGCTTTTAGTAAAACCATCCCTCAGGAAGAGGAAGTAAGATCACATGTTCAGTCATTGCTGTATTCAATCACTGGAATTCTACTCCGGTAGAACTACTACTGTAGAAACAACGTGAAATTATGATTGCTGTTGGAATTTCAACTATCAAATTAGTTTTTTTCATAAATTCTTTCGCTTGGTATGTATGTAAAGTATACCTTGTTGCTTTCTTCTTTTTCCTTTAACATCCAATTGCTAAACTTCTATTTGTGTTTTTGGTTTGCAGATTTATCGATGATGCATACAGTGAAGGAATACCTGTGATCATATTGACTGCCTACAGTAAAAGTGGGGAGAAAGTTGCCAGGTAGTCAGTAACATGCTGTAGTTGTGGATACATGATATGCAAATATAAACTGCTAAACTGCTCAAATATCTGAGGGAAAATTAAAAGTGGACCCCTAGTTTTTGCTAAAACTACATAGGCCTCCTTTTGATCAGAACTAATTTTTACAAGCTCCCTCTGAACTGATAATTGATGAGATTTACTATGCATTTTTAATTTAAAATTAACATGCTATATGAACCACACATGTCAGACAACAATTTCTTTCTTTTGTTTTTTATGATGCACAAGCTTTTGAATATAAAAAATGGAGACAAATATCCAATTTGACAATGCAAAATGGTAAACTTACAATGTCTTTATGAGTCACATTAGTCATCTTAGAAAAGAATGAGCATTTTTCAGTATTTAGAAAACTTAAATTGCTCCACAAAGAATATTTCTTTGACCGACTCAATAGTTGGCTAACAAAAGGGAGTCCTTGTCTATTCCTTTCTTTTGAAGGAGCTGGCATTTTAATCTATTTTGTTTGACAGGATGCAAGTAAGTTAATACTTATTTTTTTCTGTCAAAAAAAATGTCTAGACTTATTACTGAGAAGCTTGGTCGTGAAAGAGTTTCAAAAGTAAAGGTCATTGGCAATGAAGAGATAGAAAAAAGTTTATATGGCCAACTTGTACTTGGTAAAGTGTTATCTAAAGATTTAGATGAGCAACTAGCCATGGAGGCAAAAAAGGCAGGTACATTTTTTTATCCCGAGTTTAGTTGAATTTCTTTTTCTAAGTTATAGACTTTTTTTAATTTAAAATGCTGGGTTGTTAAAAGGATGTTGTTCTTGCTTTCTTTGCCAGTTTCTGCAGAGAAACAAAGGATAGCAAAGAAAGTTGCTTCTATGTTGAAGTTGAGTGTTGAAATTGATACTAGCTCATCTGAAAGGTTAGTTTGCTCTCTGTCTCTGCAGTATCTCCTCAGTTTCTTTGTCCCTTTCTTTATAATGCTAAGAAATACAAACACTGATTTTTTTATTTTTTTTTTAACTTGTAGCTTATGTCTTTATATTGCTAACTTTTAACCGTAAGTTATTTTCTAATGTTCAATAAAAATATTGAACTATGAGTTACACTTTCCTTCACAATCACATGATTGTTTGAACAAGTCATCAACGTAACAAGTTTTTTTTTTTTTTTTTTTTTTTTTTAGAGTGAGCTTTGCATCCTTAACAATTTAGAAGTTCTGCCCGTAAACATTATAAACCCTTAAATAAAATTTGGGACTGACATATACTAAATGAATTTTTATTCAAAGATATAGCCAACATAATCGTATAAATCTGCATCAGGATTAGAGACATAGTTAGTTTATGTGCAGTTCAGCACTAGATGACTTGTGTCCTGCTTATATCAATTTTCATTTTGATGCTAATTATAACAAATATATTATTTGCTACCTCATCGAACTTGCTGGTTTACCAGTAGTGATTCAAACTCTTATCTAACTTGTTGAGGGGCATTCAGCTTACAGAAGATTGTAGCTGCACTTCGTGCTGGGGCTGAAAATGCAGGGTTACCCGTCTGTAGTTGTGTCCTTATTGCAGGAAGCCAATCTGGAGTGGCTGGAGCTGAGAGAATAGGCATGCCATGTGTTGTCTTGAGAAGTAGGTGAGGCTCTTTTCTAATACTGTAATTATCTATTATGTGTTATGTTTATCAGCTTATTTATCAATATTTTTGTCTCACAATTTAGATAGGGTGATCTTTGGTATCAAAACTTCTGTCATTGATGTCTAAAACTTCAGTTCCAGTAACTGAAGTTAGTTGAGAACTATAAATATTGTTGAAGTGGGAATGGCTCAAAAAGATTACAGTTAGTGTTCCTATGAGAAAGGGACCGATTTGGTTACTGGCAAGAATGGTGCCACTTTAAGTGGGGTATAATATAGATTAACAACATTGATTATGAATTTTTTGTTTAATGATCCAAGAACTCCCTCTCAATCAAATGAAAAGTGAGCGTACTAAACTTGCAGTCTTGTTATTGCCTAGCAGTCACAAATAATGCAAGCACAAACATGTAATGCAAACAATACATGCATAATATATGGCTGTAACTTTTTCCCTTTTCTGTTCTTGATGACCTATAGCTTATTCCTGTCATTTTGTTACTAGTTTGACATCTAGAGCAGAGTTCCCTTCAGCAAATGCTGTAATGGATGGTTTTGGAGGTGCAGATTTAACAATCTCTAAACTGCGCCAGAAGATATGGTCATGAGATTGACTTGATTCTTTGAGTTCTTGTTGCTGCAAGTCTATTTGAGATGGATTCTTTTGCTTCCACATTTGATGTATTTGATAATTCTTATAGGCATGTCTTAGAATGATACAATGCTATAAATGTAATTTTCCAATATTTTTGTACCATGTTCTTCTATTTGAAGTTAATTGATAACTATATTTGGAGAATAACAGGACAAATAATAAAGAAAGAGAAGAAATAGATCAAAACGGGAAAGAATTAGAAGAAAGGGTGAGGATTAGACGAAAGATTGTACGAATGATATGATATATGAAACGAATGATATGATATAAATCATTGTTTTTAAATTTTCTTGTGAAGTGAAACTTAAGGTTCTCCTATTAATTATTGCCAAAGAAGAAAAAGATAATAGGGTATCTGATATTTTGCAGGCAGTCATTAAGTATTTTGTAGTCAATGACTAATTTTTTTTTCATCTAATTTGCTCAAAATGCTTGTTGACATAGAATGCAGAACTTGCCCATTAAAATTTTGATTTTCTAATTACTTACCTGCTCAGTAAGAAATTAATTTCTTCTTTGTATAGCTGTTCGTCGTTAGGTATGCCTGGGTGTGATGCAGATTAGTGTTGCATCTTCTATCTTTTTTTGTATGGAAGAGAAACAAAATATTTCTACTTTTCCCGTTATCCTATAAATATTATTTATTGGCTTTTGAAAGTAGAAGAGCAAAGTAAAGAAGTTATCCTATAAATCTTATTTATTGGCTTTTGAAAGAAGAAGCGCAAAGTAAAAAGTTCTCCTATCAATATATTTATTGGCTTTTGAAAGAAGAGCAAAGTAAATTATCTTATCAAAGACCCTCAGGTAGAATCAGTTTTAAAAACTCAAACGAAAAGCAAAAATATGTACTTGCTATATTTCTTGCCTTCCTTAAAGGTGATGTTCAACTCTCCTTGAGAATCTTAGCTTTTAGTGAACAGTGAAACATACAAGACCACAATGAAATGAAAAAAGAATAATTGCACTTGTATACCCTTTAATAGGGTTTTACCCAAATAATAAAAAGTAATAAAGTACGTTCGACCTCTACGTCCACGTGTTGAATGTGTACAAGTCGAACATATATGTAAATATATGCACATATATTATTAACATTATTATTATTTTATTTTGACATTGAAAATGGAGAGATTAAATTCTAACTTGGAAATAATGGAATTTATCTCTACTGTTCCTGAATGGACAAGCCGAGGGAATATTAAGAGAAACAAAATTGAATTCTATGAAAATAAATGCTTAAATTTCTTGCTTATAAACATTAGTACGAATCAATAAACTTTATGATTATGATCACAATCATGACTGATTATAATTATGTGAAGTAACAAATGGGGATACACAAATGAAGATGAGACTGTATATTTATTATTTTATATAGAATCTGATAATTTAAACAGCGTACATATTTTTCTATACCAATCCCACTTTCAAGTTTCAACTAGAAATAGAAGCAGATCCTTATTACAAAATTATTTTAATAGAACTAGTGCTTTGAACAAAGGCTCCCTACTCTCTTTTTTTATTTCATTAATAAAAATACAAAATAACCAAATAAATAAAAAGCTATTTCATAACAGAGTGAAAAGAGAAGAGCTTTCATGAAGAGTTTTCTGCTTCCCGAATGTTTGTTGTTCGCCTGTGAATAGAGCTAGGGCTCGAGTATTCAACTCCATCATCAATGGATGAAATATTAGATGATACAGATGACTCTGGAACCGAGTGTGACATTGAATTTAGCTGATGTGTTTGATGTCTGAAATTCTGGGAAACAACAGATTGCGATTGTCGTGGGGCTTGAGGTGCTGGAGGTCCTCCAGCTTCTTCAGCAAGACGTCTTAGAATGTTCATCATGGTCGGAAGAAACTTTGATGAAACCGATACTAATGCAGCCAACTATAACAATTAAGAAAGTTAATCTCATCGCCTATTGAAATGAAATATTTTCCAATCTGAGAAAAGATGATGCAAGGAAACTGAAGTATTTGTCACCATCGCAAAATTGTCATATTATCTATTGTCTCATATATAGAATGCCAAGCCATTGTTTGTATACTAATAACTCAGAATATATGTAGAGGAAAACCGTAGGACTTTAGACAATTCTCCCCCAATTTACAAATAAATTATAAGTTTTAGATAATCAAAATGTTAGGCTAGAGCAGATATTTTTTTGAAGGTACTTAACTACACATAAAAAAATTATATGCATAGAGTAAGGTGAATTCTATAGGAAATAGTAGGGAAAAAATGGTCTTTCCTTTTCAACGAAATGGTTGTTCCCTTGATTATAGAAGAAAATAAGAGTAGATAGCATGCCATAACAGTTATATTTGGTATATTTAATGCATATAAATTATAATCTAACAACAAAAAAGAAAACAAAAGGTCATGCCTGCTCAATATGAGCAGTGTGTATAAGCATATAGGACTTGTAGCACCTCAAGGGAATTCATATCTACGAGAGAGAGGCAAAAAAAAAAAAAGATCTTTACTTACAGTGCCATGACGGAACTCTCCATCAACATCTAACTGTACCCATATGGCTTTCGAAAGTAAATACACAACGAATAAAATAATAAGGTATAGAGGATTCCTGTTTTCATTTAAAATAACATCAATAAACACAATGGTAAACTTGAGAAGAGAAAAACTTATCAGATGTAAAATAGTTAAGACTCAGAAGGCGATTTTACCTCAAAAGGAGCATTAACTCATTAAAACCAAGAACAACCATTGCCACGATAGCCCACATAGGTGGCAACCAGTTGTTGTTCTGTCTTTGAGCCACCTGAAAGAAGGAAAAACAGACAAACAAGGATTATTTGTAAGTGCTTGAATTTAGGTTTGGAAATTTCAATGTGAAATAGTATAGAGATTAACATAGCACTAATTAAAGCCTAAAAACCAACAAAGGAGGCAGGAATTCTTCAACAAAAGAGGTACACGTGCAAGCAAGAAGGTTAAAGGCCTTTGTCAGATGGAATTCGTAGGTGACCTAGGTCTTGGGATAGGTCCTACAATACCCTAAAAGTCACAAGTGTTAAAGAAAGTAGTAGAATGGTCCAGTAGGCAGGGCATTCAACCAAGAACTTGACCTGGTCAACTAGGAAGCAAACCTGATTGACCAGACAACCAAACTAATTAAGTAGGCATGTTGCTGAATTGACCATACTATCAGGCCAAAAATCATCATTGCCTTGCTTTTTACCAAGAGGGGGGTCTTTATAACTATCTTCCACCATTTGAAGTCTATTACAATTCTCCTCCTTACCTGATTATATCATGAGCTGATACATAACCAAATAACCCTTTTAATTAACCCTTGCTGATCAGTTATAATGAGATTGAGAGCTTAAATGTTCATGAATAGATCTTGAACTAGATAATGTGCTTCCACATAAATACTTGGTGTTTTTATTCATTAATTTGAGTATTTGAGTTTCCCTTTTGGTAAAAATGTGGTATTGAAGTTTTATTTTTGAATAACTCAAACTACATTTAGGGTTATTGTGATAAGATGTGATGTTTCAGATAAACATCCAGGCTGCAATAATGGTTGATTAGGAAAATTAACTAACATACGCAATGGATGAAGGAATTAAGCCGAAGCACTCTAATTCTTGCATTTCCTTGCTTGATGCTCATGATTATGAAATCTTGTGTTGGATTTATGGTAGAATGAATTTGCTACACATCCTTACATGTGGATGTCCTCAAACAAATAGAATGGATATACTAAGTGAAGTGAAATTGGAAAATATTCATTTTCCTGGTGTCTTGATCTTTAGATGAAACAAGTTATAACCATTTTAAACATAAATCTGCATTATACATATGGCTATCCACTTGGGCCTAGAACTTGATCAGAGGCTAGGCTTTTTCTCATTGTTAGAATGAACTTGAAATAGGTGACTTATAGGCTAGAGAATTTAAATAGGCCTTAACACTGAAAAAGTTCTATTTCTACCCTGCCAAAACACAATTATAAGTCGTAAATACCTAAAAATGATCAGGAGTAACTCTTTATAATAACTGGAGAATAGGAAAACCACAGCAGTTAAAAAACTAAAGGCTGAAAATAGAGATCTACAAAATTTTCGAAGCATGTGAACAAGGAAGAGTTTCAGAACAAATATGGTTTGATAGAAAAAGATGGACAAGTGTGGCAAAAGTAGATCCAATGACAACCTGGTGCAGAAGATAAAATAAAGCAGAAAAGAGAGTTGCACACATCATAAACCCTTCCTCAGGGTTTCATGCATTTTTTACCAAATATCTTCGTCCAATAAAGTTGGTTTCAAATTAGATCCTATCCAAGATTATGTGAATGTCTTGTTATGGCTAGTAGGACTGAAAATGCACATAGTTTTGGGCTCATCTAAGAGGTGACAATTGTTAATCTAGAATTTTCAGACTGCTAGGTATACATAATTAAGATTTCAAAGTTACAGCTTTATCTGTCTAGACTTAGCTGATACTTGAAAACTTCTAAAGTCGATTAAAGTAAATAAAACCATCTACGAAAGTAGGAAAGAAGAAGACAATGATGAACTTAAGGGCAGGACACACAAACTAGATGCAGAAAAAAGTTGAAAATTTGGGAAGATTATCAAATCAAATACAGATAAGCAACATAGGAACACAATTTTCATTAGTAATGACACTTTAACCATAGACTCAACAGTAAACAAAACCAAACCAAACCACAAAAACAAAAGAAGACAGAACTGAACAAAACAGGACAAAAATAAAACAGAGAACCCCCCAAATGACATTTTAACCTAGGTGCTTATATTTTTGTAACTAGTGCTCGTACCAAAATAGTTAAATTTTCACAAAATCATTTCCAAAACAAATGAATCCATGAATTTCTTACACACTATTGTAAGTTAATAATTGCAAAAGCAGTTAAGCTATTTGTGCAAATTGCAAGATTGATTATATTACAAGAAAGGATCAGAGAGTTTTACCTGCGATGAAATAGCTTGAGTGATGGTATATTCAGTCTCTGATTTAAATTGCTTCCACAAAGACTTGCACTGTACTGGAGTGATTAGGGTATCTCTCGGAGGAACCTAATTGAGTTGACAGTTATGAGATATGAGTTTGATAATAAAACAATAAAACATTATGAGAAACCAATAGTACCCCTGAAAGTACCTCCTCCCAGGTGCTGGAAGCAAGAGGATCTGAAGAAGTTCCCAAACTCCTATTCTGGGAAGATGGAAGAGCAACAGTTCCGTCCATCAGAGAAGAAAAAAGTAAATTTTCAATGTTATCTGGTTTCTCATCCAATCGAATGGCAGTCATAACAGATAAAAGCTTCAGAGACTGCAATTTTGAATAAAAGGCACTCAAAATTATTTTCAAACAGAAGGTAGGTAACATGAAACTTTCATCCTTTAAACATCTAGCCAACTACCGCTGAACGGGCATCCTTTGTGATAGTTTTAATGTCTTCTTTCCCAGTCCAAACCCTAGGTATTGAATCGCTGTCATGATTGAAGACCATTGAGAACCTGATAAAATGTCAATAACTATAAGCAACTTTAGTGTCAAATCCTAAAAAATATTATAATAATTATAATCAAGAGATCCATCAGTTTTTAACCTATCCTTCATGCGGATTAAAACTTTTCCAGCTTCTTCTCTTGCTTTTCTCTCCACAACGTTTCTTGCATGGTCCTTTATATTTTGCTCCATTGTTGTAATTTTTGCTTTATCCAACTCAAAACCAGCTACAGCAGATGAGAACTCCAACAATGCAGCTTCAGTTTCACGTTTAAGAAGCTTTCTTATTGAAGCCCACGTGTCACTTCCACCAGATTCAAGGAGGGACTCTATAGGTTCAGTCAATGCAGTAGAGAGTTGTTTCTGCAAATCAAAATCGCTGCCTATTTGAGTGGCTTAGCTATTACTTGTACGTTTAAACCATCAAAGAAAAGGAAAAGGTACAGTTTTGCAATTAGTATTTGGATACTTAATAGTATAAGATCGATATTTACAATTTTTATTGAGCAGAAAATTAATAAAATAAAAGTCACGACAATCTCATTAAAGTTGAAAACTTCACTTGCCTTCTTTGGCTGAAAGGCTCTTTTAAAGGCTCAAAGCTCTTAAAATGGATTAATAAAAACACCTACGAGCAGCTTTGGGCCTTGAAAGCCATTCCATACAGGGACTTATGATCATAACATTGTTATTTATTCGCAAATATTACCTCATAGTTGAAAATCAGTTCTGACAACTTTGCATTACAAACTGATGATGCATGTGTATCAATATCACGTCGAAGTTTTTCCTTAATTTTTGAGGCATCCCAACCAGCCAATTGTACAAAAGCATCTGGAAGGAAAGAGATTAACTCATTGAATGAAGATAAGCATATGATATATGACAAAATAGTAATATTAGGAAATATACTATGACTTCCAGTAAAGAGCAAAAAAAATGTAAACTACGTTATAATAACTAATTCTCAGGAATGCATTTCTTACAAAACAAATAATAGTAGGTTCTATGAAAACCAAAACCTATTATTATTTGCAAACAGAATTTCAGAATCCTGTGGTACTAATATTTACTATTTAATTTATTCAAAATATCAATACTATGTAACAAGGAACTTCAACTTTGAGGTGAGGAATATAATAAAATTATAATAGCATGAAAATCTTTCAAACTTGTTTGAATGGCATACAATTACATTAGAGATGCATGGCAAACTTTACATAAATAGCTGGAAACAATGAATTATTTTATTTTATATATATATACAATAATTATCTTATCCAAGATCCGTGATTTAGTTAATTAAGGCATGCTTATGTAGCAAGTGCTTAACCATTGGATGCAACCTTTAGAACTTGCCTCATAAACATCCCTCATTTAATAAAACCGCAGATTACCTGACTAAAGAAAAATCATATATATATAATGCAAAATTAAAATTGAAACAATAGAAGTTAGGAAAAATGATGAAATTGAATAACTTGTATTCTGTAGAAACCGTTCTTTATTAGGCAGCAACTAAAAAACAAGAAGACACTGGCCAGTGCCTTTTTCACTTCAACATTAGAAATTGAAAACAATATTTTCCAACAATGAATAAAAGGATATCCTTATAACAATAACAAAGGACCAGAAGCCCATCCTAGCATATCTCGTAAGAAAAGAACAAAGCACAAAAACAATTAGATTGATATATAAAACAAACAAAATAAAACCCACAACCCCTATAAAAAATCCTCTCATTCAAGAAAAAGTAGAAGCATTTGAAAACCTTCTAAACAACATAGATACTGAAGAATGCAACAGAGCTAAATATATGGTCCATTTAAAAAAACCTCAAGTGCTTCCTCTTTTTCCCAAAGTTAAATAACACTATTTATTCTCTTCGTATTACTGTTCAGACTCCTGCTGAATCATGTTAAAAGGTGTTCACTTTTCTCATAGCATTTCTCTACTCTTTGTAGTTAGTTTTTCTTTAATTAGGGTGGGAATGATGTTATGCATGTATTTCTGTGTTCAGTTTATTACCCATTGCCATCCTATACCATAAACTAGCTAAATGTTTCTAGAAACAGTGGCCCATAAAGAATAAGAAGAGAAATAGTCTCTCTAATATGGTTCAAACAATTGTCTAAATGGTTTAACCGCTCAAGGCACAACGAAAAGGTGAAAGGAAATTGATGTATAACAAATACAAGTTGATTGCCAAAGATAAGATGAGTGGTAGTATTAAGTATTATCCCATCCACTATTACCTGCACATCCTTGGTCAAACTCAAGGATGCAATACTCCCTACATGCTCGAACCGATGCAGCAAATCCTTCTCCTTTTTTCAAGGAATTCTCCAGTCCAGTTTTAAAATTTTCAAGTGCTTTAGAGCGTAGATGCCCCAATATGGTGGTGTACGCAGGGTGCAGAAACTGGAAAGTACAAAAAATAAAAATAAAGACTTCAGCAAACAGCATAAATAATTAAAACTATAAAACTTAATAGAACTACTTAATCTATCAATCCATCTAAGCATGTCTATATCCTAATAGAAAAAAAAATGTAACATAAAAACCCTGGTTTGAAAGGAACCTCAATGACAACAAAGCTCTTCAAATCAAGATAAGTTCTCCTTTGCTTGCGCAGCAAATATGCCAAGATTTTTAGCCAATGACCTAATACTACATGCCAATTTTATGCGAAACAATATTCAATAATGACATCGAAGTCATGTACATTGTATATAATAATAAAGCTGAGATGCACAAGATGCATGATGCTTATAGTATATGCATTTGCAATGCTTCTGAAGATTTGATATGCATATATTTCCTTCAAGTTCTTAATGAATTTTGTTCCTCAAAAACTCTACTTTTAAATTTTTAGAATTAAATAAAATAGATCTTCTGAACTGAAGAAAGCTTAACATTATGTTATTCTCACTTAAATATTAAAAAGTACCTGTATAATTTACGTATGGACTGTCATTAATTAATACAGACTAATCAAGGCTCAAAAGGCTCTTCATCAGTGGCCATGTTTTAAATAAAGACTTGGGAAGTGGAGTCTATCTTTGCACCTAATATAGGCCATCAAGCTTTCAAAATTACATAACCACTCTGGTTCATTAACAAAATAAATAAAAAATCTCAAAATTACAAAAAGTACCCACTTAAACGTTTTACAAAAGGGGCTCATCCTAGTGTTACCAGACACATCTGGGCCATGTCAGTTCCTAAAAGATAATTTTAAAGAAAAAGAAAGAGAGAGCATATTAGAGCATCATATGCTCTAATTTTGAAAGCTTGAGCGTCATATGCTCTAATGTTGTCTTAAATAAAGACTTGGGAAGTGGAATCTATCTTTGCACCTAATATAGGCCATCAAGCTTTCAAAATTACATAACCACCCTGGTTCATTAACAAAATAAAAAATAAATCTCAAAATTACAAAAAGTACCCACTTCTTAAACGTTTAAAAAAAGGGGCTCATCCTAGTGTTGCCAGACACGTCTGGGCCATGTCAGTTCCTAAAAGATAATTTTAAAGAAAAAGAAAGAGAGAGCATTAGAGCGTCATATGCATGTTAGAGAAAGACAGCTCATGAGCCCACATCCCACACACGAACAGACATAATGACAGGTTCTATAGGGTACGTTTTGTATTCGATAGGAATGTATTTATTAGACTGTAGTGTATTAATATTGTACATTGTTTGATATAGAATCGTACTGTTATAAAACTTTTGTTAAAGAAAAAAATTTAAATTTATCAGGATAAATTGATTTTTTATTACTGTTCATCTAATTACATTATATAAAGAGTTATAATATTATTTATTTTTAAATTTTTATTATTATTAATAATAGCAACATTATCTAAAACTATATAATATCAAATATTTTAAAAAAAAATTTTGCAAAATTATCATGCTAAAATCATATTATCACATATATGTATATAACAAAAAAAAAAAAAAAAAAAGAAGATGAAGAAGCAAAATGAAATAAAACAGAAAACAGGAAAAAGAAAAACAATTGTTGTCAATAGAGAAAATAAAAAAAAATTAAAAAAAGTCTTGTACACCACTGACCCCACCCCACTCCCTCAGCCCACAGAGTGCGGTTTCCACTGCTCAACAATACATCTTGTAAAACAAGATGCATAAATGTCTTGGCTTCCATGCCAAACATTGGATGGATTAAATTAATACTAGGAGGAAGTTTTATCTGGCCCGCCAAACATGCCGATAGGTGTTTATGCACCACATATAAGGATAATGAAAAATCTAATACAGTAAGAAAACTATAATAAAGCACATAACTATGATAAATTTCACCTGAGCCCGGTACATTAACTAAAGAATCTTAATTTACCAATATACGGAGACACAAACACAGATTCATAACTATAATATGCTTTAATGAAATAAGATTTGCAGAACACACACATAAACACTGCATATATGTTTTCACGAGATAAAATTGAGCAGAAATGCATCCTTACATCTAATGCTGTTGACTCTAATTGCTGTCGTTTGACATTTCTCACACCTTCATTGAAGTAGATTGTTTCGCTGTCATATCTATCTCAAGAAACAAAAATGACCATAAGCAAGAAATGAAATGAAGAAACTATTCAACAGAGTGCATACAAACACTTGCCACTTTATGACACCTGATCAAGATAATCCAAGAACATAAACCATACTAATTTACACCAGCTCCAAAGATCAACAACAAAACCCTAAGAAACCCAAAAGCACATTGACACATCTATCACTCCTAGTCACTACTCCCCCTCCTCTTCATAGAGTTGCTACCCCAACTTTAAACCCTAGACATCTCTTAGGTATGGATTATGAACCATAGGATAATAATGACTGAGGACCATCCACCTAGAACACCTATATTATCTATCCTCCAAAGAGTGAGTCCAATAATGTATATCAAGCTAACATAGTAGTTTAACACTCACTCCCACGTGCAAGCCTGTCCAATTACAAGATAGAAATTGAGCCTTACATATTCAAAATACTAACTTAATACAAATAAGGGTTAGTAAGATTTTAATATAGGCTCAAATAGATAACTAGGGTTTGTTACCATGTTAAGTTACTACTGTTCCCAAAAGCTTGGGATGTTAAAAAGAGGCCAACTATGCATATCAAGCGAAGATAGTAGTTCAACAACGATATTGAAGTGTAAAATCAGAGATATTCACAGCTTGAATATTTGACAGATACAATAGAACTTACTCAGAAAGGTATCTTTCTAAAACTGAGCTCAGCTTCTTCCCAAAACCTGGAACAGGACCCCTTTCAACAGCTTCCTCCAACGCCAACCAACCCTATATCATGTCCATAAAAGACGACCAATAAAAACAATTTCAATAACTCTAGAAGCTTAGACGAAACAGACAATTGATGAATAATGAATATACCTCATCACGGGTCAACTGGTTGAGTTGTTCCCTAGCAATCTCTTCACAACGAACAGTGGCAACCATAACCTAACATAAAGAAAAACATTTTATGCATAATGTAAACCATAATTTCTTTTTCAAAAAACATGAAAACAGAAGAAACTAAATGAACCTTGTGAGCAGGAAGATCCAGGTCTTTATTTTCTTTAATAACTTTCCAAATCTGCTGTGCACTGAAAGAAAATCCTGAGGCAGGGACAACACCCTGCCTATCACCAGCAAGCCCTCCAGGAGAAATAGAATGCATAAATCGTTGTCTAAGCTGAGCAACCTATAAGAGACAGCAAATTATACAGAAAGTATCTAAGCATCACAGTAAACTTCCACATAGTGAAAGTTCACAATTAGATTGAATGTCCTGGTATTAAAGTTTCATTTTTAATATTATTTTTTTCTTTCAAAATTAAACTCGTACATTCATAATCAGACTTTCAGCAGGACAGAAACTAACAATTCAAGAAGTTGAAGCCAATAAAATAAAAGACAATGATGAGAGATATAAACTGTAAGACATAGCAAATGACATCTTAAATTATGGGGCTACCTCCTCCTTAAACTTCTCCTCCTTCTCTTCGTAACTGGACAAAGCTACGACCTCAACCTTCAAGTAAAATATTCTCCATCAATGTCAAGTCTAACCAATTGAGCTAAAAAGAACTGGTCAATATATATATATATATATATATATATATATATATATATATATATTGTATGAATATATATAAAATTTCTATGGTGCTAACATCCGCAAGTTAAAAAACTTGCAGATACACATTAGGCAACATGTTTATGTGTATCCGCAAGTTAAATCAGCACCATAGACGGACTATATATATTTATATATATATATAGAGAGAGAGAGAGGGGGGGAGAGAGAGAGAGATTTTTACATTAAAAAAATCACTTAGGTGGGTATTTTCATGGCCTTGGGGCTTGGGAACTGCATCCCATATCTGCAGAAATGTAGGCAATGAGAAAACCTGAAAAAAGACAAAACAATACACAACTGAATTGAGAATAAATTACCTTTTTGATATCTTCCCTTAATACAAGCTCGAGAAGTTCAAATGGAGTCTACATGGAATGACAAACAAGCAATTAATATGGAACAGGAATTTTGCAGATTCAAAAGGCATAATATTTGCATACAACCTGCTAATAAGATAAGTAAATGCAGCCAAACCTTTGTTTTGTCGCGTATAACAAACAACATAGTCGTTTTGCGGGGGCTGAACAAACGCATCATGACCTTCCAACAAACAGAAACCAGAGTATTATAAGCCTATTCAGCAATAAAAATTTGAGAGGAAAGAATGGTTTAGAGTACCTGAAAAACTGTTTTCAGCAGAGGTTTATTTGCAGCCTGCTCCCTGCCAATATCATGGCACCACCTGTATATAATGTTCAATTTAAGATTAATATCCATATGTATTCATGTGTAAACATGAACACTTTAATGAGAAATTATAAAATCTCAGCTTCATCTATGCAGTAGCAATTATAAACTCTCAGCTTCATCTATGCATTTGCACATCAGATGTGAGGATATTTGAACTAAAAGCTCGTCACTCAAATATACTCCCTATCTCATTAAAGGAAAATTCCCACTCAAAAAGACCCAAGAGTCAGTTTTTTAGGCTTCTTTCAGAAGAATAAACATGAATGGAAAACCTAATAAAACCCAGCTTTGTCTTACTAAACCAAAGCAGACCTAGATGCAAATTTGCATCATAATATTGAAACTGAACTAAGAACCTTAAGGATTAATAGCTTCTTTCAGAAGAATAAGCGTGGATGCAAAATCCAAATTTACTCCAGCTTTGCCATGGTAAATCAAAGTAGAAATATGCACGACAATCTTGAAACTGAATTCAGAAACCTTGACTCAGATCCAGAAATGAAACCAATAATCCTTGTACATACTCACAGGAACAAGGCAGTATTGGGTAGGATATATCTTAGGTCTAGGCTCATACTGAGGCATGCTTGACAGCTTCCCAACATTAGCCAGATCAAATAGACCCCTAAGACCAACAACTTGAAGATAACATTAAATTTATGAAGCACAAAAAGCATATAACAAATTAATGCTTAACAAACTTACATGTTAATCAAATTACCTGTTCAATATTTGGAATTGCCAAGGGAAAATAAGGCACTTCATATTAAATTTATCAAGGACACACCTAAAGTTGAAAGTGGAAGAACATATGGTCGAGGGTAGTGAGGTCTTTTGAAAAACTAAAGTTGATAACTAAGGGCATTTAGGGAAGGATGAGAAAAAAATGTCTCAAAGTTTTTAAGTTTTTTAAAAGTGGGTTATGTTCCAATTTGACCGTTAATGTTGATTAATAGATGAAATTTGCCTAGAAATAATGCTTAACCAAGAGCTTACATGTTTATCAATACGATGTCTGAGATTGCCAAGGCAAACAGGGCACTTTGTTTCTCAAACGTGGTATCATCCTGAAAGGAAATAAAATTACAAAAGTATTAGCATTGACAATTTCCTTTCAACCACAGTAAAGTATAAGCTCCATTTAATATAAAATCATAATAATAAAAAAACAAAAATATGAGCATTCAAGTAAAAGCTTCCTGTCAATATGCATATACAACACTTACAGCATCTCCCATAAAGCACTATTTCTACTACAGTGGAAGTGCAAATACACTGCAGTGAATTGCATTCGTTGAAAGGAAAGAGTATAACATCAAACATGTTATGAAGATTAGAAAATCCCATAAGAAAAAGTATATTAGTATATAGAGCTCAAAGCATAAAATAGAAAATCCAGGAAAGTTGCTCATCATCACAAACACTTCAGAAAGAAGGGGACCATGCATCCAACGAAGAAGAGCAAAGTAAAAATGGCAGAAAACAAAATTCATGCTATTCAACCTCAAGAACTAATCAATGTGTCACTTATTTTATAATTTTTCCTTTATCTAAATGTTTTGAAGAAAACCAGAATGAAGGCCTTGCAGACCTTATACAACTTTAGACTTTTTCTGATCAATATGTACAAAAATTCTTAGTCAAATACCATCAGACACAGCAAAGCTCTATTTTCACATTGCTAGCTCCACCTCCCACATTATTTTTATCATATCAAAATCGATAACTTTCAATAGAAAACTAATTTACCTCTCCTCTTTCCCTCCCATCAGTACCCTCCAAATCCATGACAATAGTGCAAGGTTCAATGCCAATACACTTGGCCATCCAAATGCCCTTAGTTGTTTGAGCCCTGCAATAATACAAATAACACATCGACTTACAAGAAAAGCAAAAAAAGACATCCTTTCGCCGCCACACCACCCATCACCACCCCCCCAAGATGATTCAACAAAGTGCTTTTACCTGTGTAAATAATAATAATAATAATAATAATAACAACAATAAAAGAAATTACTGTTAATAAATAAATAAGGAACAGTTTTTTTTTTCTCCTAACTGTTATCTTTCCTAGAAACTTCCTAAATTCTAGCAATTTCTAACCCATTAGCAATCATTCCCTATAAATAAACTTTACAAACGAACTCGTTCTTACAGACTTTGCCAAAAGATTGCTAAGCGGGAAAAAAAAAAACCTGGTTTAGTATCAAACTTACCGCTGCTTTGAGGACCCATGATGGCTACGACGGCATAAGAGAGCCCGAAGTCGGCCAACTTCACTTTCTTGATGAAAGATTCGAGCCCATCACGGTTGAATTCGCCGTTGCCGTAGATGAGTTGTGTGGCAAAGCAATCTTCCTCCATGGCTCCGAATAACCCACAAGTTCAATTATTCTTAGCTTAGCTTCCTTCTCTCTACTTCACCTTTTCATATCTATATACTATATATATATATATATTAGTAGTCGTACAAAGAGAAATGAATTTGAGAAAGCAAAGAGCTTCCTTACATTCCTTGCTTGCAGGTCTCGAAACGAGCAGTAGCAGAGGAATAAGAAAAAACAAAAAGAAAAAATAAAAGCCATAAATAAGGCGGTGTTTGTGCGTTATTGTCACAGCTCTAATAATAATAATAATAAATTTTTTATTTACATTTTTCACAAGTTAGCTATTCGCAATTTACTTATTAATATTTATTTGGATGGTCAATGCTTCAGTGAAAAAAATTTAAATGCATTTTATTATTTTTTAAAATTAATTTATTTATATAAAAAAATTTATAATTAATCTGTACAAATTAATAATTTTTGAATTGAAAAAAATTATATATTTANCATGATATCTATGTTTGGTGACTACTTGGGCTTTGACTATGTTGCCGAGTAGGGTTTAACAATGTTGGTGACTACTTGGGCGATAATTATGCCGTCGGGTAGGGAGGTTGACATTGAATATGGTTGGTGACTACTTGGGCGATGTGATATGCTGCCAAGTAGGGAGATTATTTACTTGGGTGATGGTTTATGCCGCCAAGTTATTGGGTGATGGTTTATGCCGCCAAATTGTTTATGCTTGTGCGATGGGTTATGCTGCCAAGCTGGGATTATGAATTGCATACATTTGTGTGAATATATGATGGAACAATGATTTTCACAGAAAATGTTATTACCGCTCGGTATATGATGAATTGTTCACATATATGTTTGTGGCTTTTCACTGGGGATTTAATGGTTAGCTTACCCGCCTAATATATATATGATGTGTTCATATATATATGTTATGTGGCTTTTCACTGAATGTCCCTCATATATTGTGTTTCATTGATTGTGTGTGCTGTTTTAATATTTGAAGACATTTTGACATAAACAAATATATTAATTATGTTAAATATATATATATGAATATTTTGACATTTGAAAATTTAGAAGATGAACTACTTTCAAAAGAGATTGCATGCATAAACAAAATTTTTTATATACGTTATGTATTGAAGAAAATATTATTTTCCTATTTAGTTTCTACTCACTGAGTATGCAAATATTCACCCCTCTATTAAATTCTAAAAATATTTCATGTAAGTTCTTGGATCCTTAGCTTTGCTACTATTATTAGTAAGCGCCGGAGCAGCGAATTAGATGTAGTAGTAGTGAAATTAGATTGTACTAGTTTACTGCCTAGTTGTGTATTAAATGGTAGTATGATAGAAATATATTCTGTAATACAAATTTTATAATTATATTGGAGATTATGTATATGGATGTATTGCTGTGAATTTACTGAATTATGGTAGAGTTTGGTAAACTGGAATGTTGTAGAATTTTGTTTTGGACATGCAGGTACATGTAAATTAATTTAGAGAATGTTATAAATACATAGCAAACTCTGTCGAAATTTCTATTAAAATTTCTGTCATCTAAGAGTTTAGGTTGTGGAATTGTTAATTATGTGGTTGTTGACTGCTTAGGGACTTAATCAGCGTGATTAAGTCCTGTAGGCAAGACTTGGGTAGTGCGTGTCCTGTCAGTTTTACTATAACAACATGCTTTTTCACGTAGGCGACAACGTAAATGGAAACATCAATGGGAAAAATAGTCGACGGGTAATTTTTTTATAAATTAATGTTTTTGATTTTGTTTCCCTAGATCATTTCCTTTAGTTTGTATGTTTTCGGCAAATAGGAAGAAAACATAAACAAAATGTGAAATGTTTTATGCTGTTTGGCTTTTGAAGTAGAATTAGACTACCCAATACTTGTGGTTAATTGAGATTATAGGAAATAAATGCTCATTGCTATTTGAATTTCATTCATTTAGTAGTAATTTCTTTTGTTATGCATCGTAAAGCAGTCTCATTCACTTGATTTTAATATGGCATTCAATAACTAATCTTACTTGTTGCTTGGCATAACTCTTTTTTGGCAGACAGACTGGGACCTAAAGTTAGCATGTCTTTTTTTATTTGCATTTGATCAGGAGGATAACTTTTGGCAGCTGTATGGTGACTTTTTACCCAATGCAGATGATTGCACCAGTTTGCTTCTAGCTACAGAGGTGTGTGAATTAAGAGTAACAAGTAATCAATGTTTGAAATTTAATTGTTGCTTTTTCTTTTTCAGTTACTAAAATGCCCCAAAAAAGGTCTAGGTTTCTAATTGATTCTCTTAGTGTTCAGATAATTGTGGTTTTTCACTTTTTCTTGTAAACTACTTGCTTTAAAGATATGGAAACTGCTATGTTTAACCAAATTCATCCATATTATTCTATATATGCTATAGGAGGATCTTTTGGAGCTCTAGAATTCCAATCTTGCTTCAACTATGAGAGAACAACAAGAACGAGCCTTAAAATTTTGGGAAAAGAATTGGGTACCTATGACCTGTCTACTTGACGTTGATATAGTTGGTTTTCTCTTTATTTATTTTAGAATTATAGATAGTTCTCTTCATAATAGATACTAAAAAAACAAATCTAGACAGCCTTAGATAACAAATTTTTTTATATTTATACATTTTTTCATATTAACGTTTGTATTTACATGAATTTTACTTCTTTTTGAATTTTATAATTTCAGGAATAATTGGCTAAATTATCACCGAAAAACGTCAAAAATGGAAAACAACATCTATGTTTTGTTTAAAATAAAGAAGGGAGAACAGCACAAGTGCCATGGTTCAAACCTGCTTTAGCTAGAAAAAACGTGACCACTTTCACCATCATACCACTTTAGTTTTCTACTTTATGTGTGACAATTTTAGGTTTTTATATGTGCATCAAAACTTTTTACTTTTGTACCCGAGAACTAACTGTTCCACCAGATAATTTTATAAAAAGATAGCAGGTTCGAATTTTGGCAGGAGACTATCCTACCTCAGAAAAAGAGTAGAAGCCCACTCCTAGAGAAAGGTTAAATTTTTTTTAATTTACATGGATCATGAGAAGCTCACGCCCATTCTTTAAGGCATCAAGATATGAAGAATTTTGAAAAAATCTGAAAGTAAAGATAAGTACAATTATTTATTTTAATGCTTATACATTTACAAATTTATATGCATATATAATAGAATTTGGAGGGTGTCCACAGTGCATTAAGATGCAATATTTTCACAGTTTATATATTGTTTTTAGATTTATTATTTATTTTAATGCATATGATCCATGATATCTCTTTCTCTTGATTTATATGAATGCATACATGCTAAAATTATGCATGTGTTAATCAACATAGGCACATTTACATGTGTTACTTCCATTGATTTTTCTAACTCCATATAAAGATTTCGAAAGTATGAATTTCATAAATGAATAAATATGTGTTATATTTGTATATGTATATTTGTACAATCTTTTATATGCAGTGCTAGCACATTTATATTTTTACAACAAGAATTGCTTTCAAGATGGTCAACTTGAACTAACAGGTTGCGGTGCAGTACAACTCAAAGATCTACCCAAGACAATTCTAGGTCGGAGATCGGGTGCTCCGTAGGATCTTCTAGAACACACATAAACTAAATGCAGTAAAGCTTGGATCCAATTGGGAAGGCTCTTATACGGTTATCTCGATTCTTCAGTCTAGAGCATATCAAATGCAATATGCACAGGGCAAAGAGGTCCTGCGTAGCTGGAACTCTGAGCACTTGCAAATTTTCCTCACTAACTCCTTTTTACTCAATGTGTTAGCATTTCCTCGCACTTTTATTTTTTCAAATGTCCCAAAATTTTCCAAATCATTTTTCATCTTCTCATTGTGTGTGTAAAACGTTTTTGTGGATTTTTTTTGCATTCAATAAGTCAATGTCTTAGCGTAAATACAATATGAAACGACACCTTTACGTGTGGAAAAACTACAAATCGACACGGTCGAGAAAACTACAAGTCAATCTCGGACTAGAAAAACAACAAACCGGACATGTTGGGAAGCAAATCCCCTGTCTTGGAAAGACTACAAAGTAGTCTCGAACTGCTATGCATCGAACATTGCACACATGCAAGGGGCTTACTTACGGTTTTGCATGTGACCCTTGGTGTGGAGCACCTCACGAAATTGGTAAGTAATGGATCACGAGCAAAAAATTGCCATAAAAATTGAGTCCGAATATCGCTAAGATCCGACCTTCAAAATGAGAGGGCCAATTAAGTATTATCACGCATGTACATTTTATCTTAAGAGCCTTCACGCATCAGATTATTGTTTGTGCATATAATTAAATAGAGACAACTATGTACAAAAACTAAATATTATTTTAAACTAGCTTGTAATTGTTTTTGTGTTCTTAAATTTGCTAACATCATCTTTTATATTCTATAATTTATTCTAACGCCTATAATATTTTTTATGCACATAATTGTCGACGCTTATCCCGTCAAGACGGGCATTTAACAAAGCTATGATTTAACAAATTTCAATTTTGAAATACATGTGCTCAGCATGTGATTACCCAAATTTGGTCTCCCCCCCAATCGTCACACTACGATTTGGCCCCAAAATTTCCATTGCCCATCTGCGCACCAAAGCCCTCAAAATTTCCTCCCTCCCTCACTGGGGAATCTCCTTCTCCCCAGCCGCGTACAGCCCGATTTGCAGAGCCGAGCCTCAATCGGCGATTTGGCCCCAAACTTTCCTCCTTGGCTCCCCTGATTCTCCTTCCCCCTGCCTCCCCCAACTCCAGATTTCCTCCCTCCCCAGCCGCGCACAGCTTCTGGCCCCGATTTCCTCACCTCCCCGATTCTCCTCCCTCCCTCACTGGCACCGCACAGCCCTAAATTAGCTTCTGCCCAATTGCCGCGATTTCAAGCTCACTCCACCGATTGAAGCCGACACAGCCGAAATTGCACCGCGATTTGGCCCCGGCTCCCCCGATTCTCCTCCTTCCTTCCCAGTTACGCACCAAAGCCCCATCGCGATCGAGGCTCCCCGATTCGCCTCCCTCCTTCCCCAGTGCCTCCCCCATCTTCAAATTTCTTCAAGTGTCCCCAATTTGCAGAGCCCTGAGCCGCTGCGCACAGCCCAAATTTGCAGAGGTGACTCCATTGAAAGAAGTGCAGTAAAGCTCCTAAAATTCAAAGGTTGGTTACTCCATTGACTTTGTAAAGGAAATGAGCAAGGATTGCAGAGAAGAAGAAGAGAGTTGCAAAGGCTAAGGCTGAGGTTGTTGAGTATCAAAAGCTTCTTGCAATGCGATTGAAGGAGCAGCGTGAACGACGCAGTGAGAGCTTAGCAAAGAGAAGATCTACGCTTTCTGGTGCCACCAAGCCATCTGCTTAAGTCCATGTAATGCAATTTTGGTCTATGCTGTAGTAGTCTCTAATGTGCAATTTGGTGTTTTGGTCGAATGAGATATTGTTGTATAAGTTGCGGTTATAGATATAGGTTAAAGTAATTTTGTTTATATTCTTTATGTTTTCAAGAAGTAATGGATGTTTTCTATGGTTGTCATATAATTTATTTTTTTATTGGTGAATTATTTCGCTTCATACAAGAGGAAAACTATTAACAAAAAGAAAGGATAAAATAAATAAAGTACGAAAGATCTTTTCTTGGCAATAAAAGCTGTGGTAAAAAGTCTGTCGTTAACGTATTGAAATTTGAGAGAAAATGACATATTTTTTTAGGTTTTAGTGAATTTCAATAGCAAAATTTTGTAGTTTGGTGTTTATATGTGCAACCTTGCATTTTCTTCTTTTCACTTTCAATGTTGTAATTTATAATTTAGGACTTGATAAATGTGATAGTAACAAAATTATTATAAATTTTAAAGTTTTTAAGCAATTACCTCTTTCTAGAAGCACATTGTTTTATTTTAAAAAAGAAAAAGAAAAAAAAGAGGACATAATAAGTTAGAATTTTCTACTTTGTTTTTATGAATATAATTTTCTACATCATCACTCTTTCTTTTGCATAGATTCCAACCAAAATCATCCATGTACGACAAAAAAGACTGATAACCACAATTTTTTATTTTATTTTTTACTTAGATATCTTCTATATCATCAAATCTCATAAAGACTTTTTGAGCAGAACAATTTTTTCTACGAATCTCTATTCTAAATACCAATTTTGATAAAACAAAGTCCATATCTTTTAAGATTTCCACAAGGTGTTCACATGGTGCTGGTTTGCCACTCTGCAATTCCTTCTTACCTCTCCTGGTTTCCCACTCTGCAAATCACTAATCTTTATCATCCCCTCCACAAAGTCCTTAAAGAATTGGTCTTGGTTTATACTGTACTGCTGCACAAATTTCCTAGTCTGTGAAACTGTAAAAAGTGATTGATCAGAATTCATAAACCTTTTTCCAGAAACCAAGTCTTTGAAATACTGGTTATCAAACACTAGAGGTGTGGCATCCAAATCCCCTGTTACATTTTGGTCCACACTTGGTGGGCATAGTTTGTATAGCTTCTCTCTAAACCTCGGATCGATAGCCGGGTCAGGCCGGCCGGTTGCTGATTGGTTATATAGCCTAAACATGATTGAAAAGCATGACTTTGGCCAATTGAATGAGACCCAGAAAGGGAAACAAGATCTTTGACAGAGAGATTGAATATGTTGAAGAGGTCTATGAGGTAAGTTGCATTGGACCTTGGACTCGGCATCACTGTAGCTAAAGCTTCTTGGCTTGCTGTTAAACTATCCAATCTTCCTAACTTCACCTCCCAATCTGGTCCTCTTGTCTGATTTTGTTAAAAATAAATAAATAAAATAAAAATTATTTAACCAATATATGGAAAAAGGACCAAATGAAAAAAAAAAAGTAACCAAAACCAGTAGAACCCAAGAGGCTAAGATCGTCAAATATTCAGCCTAATGCGGGGGGAAGGAGGGAGGAGAATCGGGGAGGTCAGGAAATCGGGGCCAGAAGCTGTGCGCGGCTGGGGAGGAAGGAAATTTGGAGCTAGGGGAGGCAGGGGGAAGGAGAATCGGGGGAGCCGAGGAGGAAAGTTTGGGGCCAAATCGCCAATTGAGGCTCGGCCCTGCAAATCGGGTTGTACGCGGCTGGGGAGGAAAGAGATTCCCCGGGGAGAGAGGAAATTTTGGGGGCTTTGGTGCGTAGATGGGCGACGAAAAATTTGGGGCCAAATCGCAGTGTGACGATCGAGGGGGACACCAAATTTGGGTGATCATGTGCTGAGCACGTGTATTTCAAAATTGAAATTTGTTAATCATAGCTTTGTTAAATGCCCGTCTTGATGGGATAAGCGTCGGGCATGCTATAAATCCTGATTAGCGGAGTTTATAGCGTGGTTGCATAATTGTATATGTATTTTTGTATGAGATTTATATGCAGGTCTAACTACAAAATCATTCGAACTCCAAATAAAATGCCAACCAAGATACATTCAAATCTAATCAAGCATTGTTGCGTAGCGGTTTAATTAGCTAGCGTAAAAGCAATTTAACTGATCATTGTTGCGTAGTGCTTCAACCAAGCCAACGTACAAGAACTCTAATAAAAGAGCATTGCTACAAAAACGTGGCTAGCATAAAGACAATATCAATCATTGCGAGCGTAAGTGTAATGTTAGAATAAAATTAAAGCTAGACTCGGTCTAGATGGCACAAAAGTTGTCAGCGCATGACATCAAAATTATTTACTTTCCAACTTAATCACACAACTTGGAAAGTAGAAGGCTAACTTTGTGGGATAAATCACTACTCCTATACTTATATGTTCAAAGAATGAAGGTATATCTAAAGACCTCAATTATATAATAATTAATATTTAGTTATGGTCTAGTCAGAATGGTATTGTGTGATTACAATACGGATTTAACTAGGAAATCATAATTATAGTAGTTTATTTTTATAAAATCTCTATAATATCTTTTTATTATATTTTATTCGTACCAAAATTCTAATTTAGCCTATAAATAAAAGCTCTAAGCCACCATAAAAGGGGACCAAGAATATATTTTACACATTTATTCTCTCTTTTTCTAAGTTTTTCACCAGAAGTCTAGTTTTCCTCTTCTGACTTCATCGTTAAAGGGTGTTTGGCCGATGCCACACCAACACTTCCAAAGGCTTCCTGACGATGTGTTCTGTCTGATAAGCTCACATGTTCTTTGATGGTGAAAAAGTGTGCACGATTGATAGTTAGTGCGGTTTTATGCATTAACATACATAAAGACTGAAAAAACAAAGAAATAATCCTAATTTGGGAAAAATTATCTTTAATATAGATGCAAAATATTTTGGAACTTTATAGAAGTTAATATTTTATTGAAGAATTTATAGGAAGTTTCCATAAATTTTGAATCGAAGGAGTTTTATGATTATGCTATATATATATATATATATATATATATATATTTTTTTTTTGACTTATTTTTTCAGTTTTTGAACCAGCTATTCTTATATTCAATGGTTCATCTATTTAATGGGTGCAATGCATGCATATCTTAAGCACATCTAATGGTTCGTAAGTACTACATCTATTTCACTTTTTCTAATTATCCAACATATTAAAACATTACTGTCTTTATCTATATAAAAGTATTGAATACCATTTATGTATCAAGCACTTTCAATATTTTGTTGTTGTGATAGATTATATATTGTCCGGTTGATTTATCGTTGGAAACAATAAACAAAAGTCATGGTTTCAAACTTTTAAATTGGATAACAAACATGGAAATAAATGTGTAGGTAAAAATATAATATATATATATATATATATATTTTAATTCTTTGCTTTTAAAAATATAACATATGTATTGTTTTTCTCATTTCTCTCTTTTACTTCAATTAAGTTTAATAGAAATACTTCTATCCATCCATCGTAAATTGCCAAGTAACAATGTAAAAAAGTTCAGAAGTTTAAAACCAAATCAAATCTATTTGAAAAATTTTGGTACAAATTCAGTCTGAACTTGATATGGTTCGAGTTTAAGCCTTTCCAATTTATTTTTAAATAGAGTTCTAGCTTTAGATTTTTAGTAAAGATCTAGTTCGAATTCCTACCTAATAGACTACCTTAAGGCCAGCTCAAAATCCATTCGTGATAAAAAAATTTATAATTTTTTATTCAATTTATTATAAAAATATTTATTATATTTTTTAAGTTAAATTTGTTTATTATTTATCACATTTTTATATTTTGTCTATATCATTAAATAAAATAAGTTATTTTTTAAATTTTATTATTAAAAATTTATAAAAAAAAATGTATATTTGAATAATTTTGGAATTAAAAAATTAAATTTCAAATTTAAACTTATACTTAAAATCCAAAATCTAATTTAATACCTATAGAGCATACATTAAATTTTAAATTTTAAAATATTAAAACCGTTCGATTTAGTCTAAATTTTTTCACTAATCTGAAAAAGTCTAGCCTAAATACATAGAAACTAAAAAATTTAAACTTAAGCCACACTCTTTTTCCTGTCTCTACCAACCCTTGAACCTTTGATCTCAATTATTGTGATTGTAATTTTATGTCACTTTCTAAATTGTTCAATCTCTCATGAAAAAAAAAATAGAAGTTATAAAATCGGTATGGTACCTGCTAAATACACTCCGACGCTCAAGTCAGTATTCAAAATAAGAGAATGTAATTCAAAAAGTAATTCATGTGTAAAGAATAGTTTCTGTATAATTCAGAATCTCTAGTGTTCTGTAAGTTTCAGAAAAATCAGAATAGTTTACTTTTCAGCTCACCTCTTACTTACATCGTTGATATCTGATGCCATTATCAATTATAAATGTCTGTTGAATTCTCTTGATGACAATTAATTTTCATGACTACTGAATTAATTACAATCGGAACGGTTATAATTGGCGTTTCATCTCATTTTTGCATGTTAGAACACTTTGAAAGTGGCGTTTGAGCTTCCTGGTCACGTGTTTAAGATGCCTTAAATATTTTATACTGAGACACTTTGGTAGAAGCCTCTAACATTTTAAACTGAGACACTTCAGTTGAAACAAACACTTTTTACTCTCGGACGTATGAGCCTCGGACATGTTATCCTCATCCATTTATACATTTCAGCTTTGGACTTTGCTCAGCCTTTCTTGTCTCGGACATATATTTCAAACGTTGTTATCTCAGCCTTTCTTGGCATCGTCTGTTGCCTCGGTAACCTTCTTAATTTTTTTATGGTTCGAACTTTCAAGCTACCTGATACGTTCAGAATTTTAGAATAACTAAGAATGTCCAAAACCTTAATTATTCTCTCGGAAAATTTGGCATCTTCACTCTTTCATAAAATTTGGCGTCTTTACTCTCTCATAAGTTTTGGCATCTTTATTTCTTTAGAAAGTTTGGCGTCTTTATTTTTTTAGAAGATTTTGTATTTTCACAGCTTTTTTGAATGTCCAAACATACTATAAAAGATATTCCTGACACACTTTCAGAATAAACTCTGAAAAATACAT